>JAKELJ010000519.1:0-24256 GCA_025594165.1 Tamias sibiricus
GCTTATATCCTGTTCCAGACCTTTTCCCTTCTCATTATCCTCTCTTTCCCTCTACCCCTCCCCAACCCTCTCCCTCTCCCTTTTCCCTCTCCCTCTCTCATCTTCCCCCACCATAATCTGACCTTCCAACCCCAAAAATGTCCTAGACCCCATCTGAGTCCGAAGTGATGCAGTCAGCCAAACACAAACCAAACCTCTGAAACTGAAGCCCCCCAAAACCTTTCTCTTCCCAGTTGTTCTTGTCAGATATTTTGTTCACGATCAATAGAAAATGCGTAATTAAAACATAAACTTTACCAAAAAATTTTGCATTTCTCTTCCTCAGTGATATGTCTACAACTATAACACCAATGATTAATCATTCTATGGTTGACAACTCTGAAATCTACCCTAACAGTTTCTACAAACCTCTGCTAATACCATAGCTCAAGTCAGTAGAAAAGGTTTAGCTTCTACTCTTTAGAATGATAATGCTATAAATAGAGTACTTGCATATTATTGAAAGCTTAGTGAAAAAAAAAAAGAAATCCTCCAACTCAAAATTTTTTAAGAATAAGATTAGCCTTTTTTCTTGTCAAAACTTTCAACACAGAGATCCTCTAAGGAAAATCATCTTACAACAGGTGTCCAGAAGCAGATCCTGCATCTAAAAGAAATGATCCCAGGAAAGTCTGTGGGGGCATGGGAGCAGGATAGAGAAGTGAAGAAACCAAGCAAAAGGTGGGGGTTTCAGATCAAAACCCCACACTTAAGCTGAATCCTGGGACAGAAATTGGTCCTTTTGAGCAAGGAGGCTACCAGACCCAACAGGCAATCCTCTGCGGCTAAATCAACAGTGCCCAGCACTTACAAGCAAAACCTAGGAAAACTGAAATTTACAGCCTGAATTCAAGGGAATCTGAAAAGATCCCCAATAGAGCTTTCTGTAAGAAACTAACTTCAGATACTAGCAACATCCACTCACCCTCAATCATAGGATTGACAGAACTAGCAAAAAAAACAGACAATGTCTAGTTATATTTGAATTTCAGATTAACAATGAAAAATTTATAGTAAGTGTAATGTTCCATGATCCCATGTTTATTGATGCAACTACAACTGTAGCAAGGTATTTATGCTAATAAAAATACTTCAGTAGCCATGATTGTGACTTAGGTCCAGCAGACTCCTGACTAAACAGTTTGAAAGCAAACTCAACTTATGTTTTAAAAACAATTCCAAATCATGAATGAAAACAAAGAGACATTCAAATATTCCCATTATATTTAGTTCATTCACCTATCAATTCCATAAAATAATTACTGAATGCTAACTACCAAATACCATATTGTGAACTAGAAATAAAAGAGTGAAAAAAGTCCACCTCAATGTTTTGTTATATGAGCTAATCTTAGAAATATCCATAAGATATTTAAATCAATAGATATCTGGTAATCCTATGTACATATCGCAGGAAATAAGAGAAATAGGCTTAGTGACACACATTATTTTTTGAAATGCTTATTTCATTTATTTGGAAGTGGAGAGTAAGAAAGATATCACTGTTTAATATCACCTCATTATCCAAGGTGATCTTTGACCTGCATGACTAATCTAAATTTTTTCCACTTTTTAAAAAAATATTTTTATTTTTTTAAATTGTTCTTTTTTATTTATAATAGTAGTGTGTATATAAAATTCCTATATTGCACATATAGAAGCATCTATTTTACATACAACTGTTTTGTAACTAAGTAATATTCGTACCATTCAAGTCCTTCATCATGCATTTAGATAAATGAATTACAACTTATTCAACCACCTTTTCTTTTTCTTTTTTTCCCTCTATCCCCTCCCCCTTGCTCCCTCCCGTCCCATCCTTCCCTTTGGGCCAATCTAGTGTTCCTCTAATCTTCCATGTACCCCGATCCAACACACTGTGAAACAGCCTCCTTATATCAGAGAAAACATTCGGTATTTGGATTTTTGAGAATGACTAATTTCACTTAGCATTATAGTTCAGCCCTGTTTGGGGATTGCTTGAATTGCAGTTGACTATGAGCCGTGGAGATTTGGCCATTGTCGCCACCCGTAGTCTCACGGGACTTGTTGCGGGATCTCGAGTGACTTGGCCGAAATTGCTGATCGGGTCAGCGCCATTTTTAGTGGTGTGTTTGGCGTGTGTTAGTCGTTGTTAGAACCAGAGAGAAAAGTTATCAGAATAAAAAGCTGTTTGTCTCCAGTTTGCTTCTGAAGTTCTTCCCGCGGCTCCGTTGCTCCAAGCGCTTCAGGCGGCAACAGGTGGCGGCCCGTACGGGGAACTTCGGAGCGGACAGGTAAGAACTGAAAGGTCTCTAAAGATGGGTTCGAATATAACTGAATCCCAAGTGATAGAGGCTATGCAAAGACTCCTTGATATACCTGACTCTGTTCTCAGTGAGGAGTATATAGACAAAAGTGAAAGTGATCAAAAAAGTGTAGATTCCACTGGGCCAACTGAGACCAGTAAAGAGAGTATTAGAAGAGACCCAAAAATGACAAAAATCCAAGCTATTAAAGCTATTCGGGAGTTATTGGCGAAAGCTGAAGGATACTTGCTCTCACTGGAACCTGGGCCTCAGGATATTGCTGTCAGTGAAATTAGCAGTGGTGAGGAATCTAGTAAAAGTGATCCTGAGAAAATGAGGAAAAAGAAATTTAAAAAAGACCGAGAAAAAGGTCCGTCAGGCAGAGGAGTCACTTGTGTCCTCTACTCCCCCATGGGTGGAATCCATTACAGAAAATATGAAGGGTATTACTAGGCATTTGCATACCCTAGAAACAGAAATAAAAAGTCTTTCTGATCGCTTATGCGCTCTCGAGGACAACTCACAGATACATTGGGAACCGCCAGCATTTGAAAAGAAAAATGGACAGAGTGTCCATCAGTCAGTAGATTTCAAAACAATAAAAAATCTCAAAGAGGCAGTAATGACTTATGGGCCCCAAGCTCCTTTCACGTTGAGTATGCTGGAGTCCCTTAACACCTTTAGCTTAACCCCCTCAGACTGGAAAAGTCTATGTAAAGCAACATTAAGCGGGGGGGCAATTCTTGGTTTGGCGATCGCAATTCCAAGAACTTTGTATAGAAACGGCTAAAAGAAACGCGGCTGCAGGGTTTGAAAACTATAATATAGACATGCTCACAGGAGAAGGGCAATTCGCAGACTTACAGGCTCAAACAGATTATGACCCAGATATATATGCTCAGATAAATGCAGCTGCCTTAGAGGCATGGAAAACTGTACAAGGACCTGGGGATCTACAAGGTAGCTTGTCAAAAGTGATTCAAGGACCTAATGAGCCGTATGCCGACTTTGCTGATCGACTTTTGAGAACTGCAGGTAGTGTGTTTGCAGATGTTGACCAAGCTATGCCATTAGTTGTTCAATTAGCTTATGAAAATGCAAATAAATGGTGCCAAGCAGCCATCAGGCCATGGAGAACTAAAAAGGATCTTTCCGTATATATACAACTATGTAAAGATATAAATGGCGCCTTTGTCACAGGAAATGTGATTGCAGCCTCAATGAGAGGTGCTTCCTCTCGAAATTTCACAAAGGCTAAACGTAGACATTATAATCAATCAGGATATTCCAGGCAAAATTATCATAATCAATCAGGCAATTCTAGGCAAAATCCCAAAAGAGAAATAAGATCAAGCTCATACCGTGCCCCAGGCCGCTGCCCCAGGTGTAAAAAGGGAAATCATTGGGCCAATAAATGCTATTCAAAATTTGACATCCATGGAAATCCTTTGTTCAGGAATTCAAAAAACGGGGCACGGGGCCCAGTACCCCGGGGCCCACAAATGTACGGGGCATTGCAGAAGGAGTATCCTCAAGCATCCACTCAGATGCTTCCCCGACACAATCCCTACTACCCATCCACTCCCTCGCCAGAGGAACAAGAGGAAATGCAGGATTAGACCTCTGTTCCACCGCCCGAATAGTGTTAACACCTGAAATGGGGGTTCAACTGATTCCCACAGGAGTCAGGGGACCTCTTCCCTCAGGGACTGTAGGACTTATTATCGGGCGTAGTCCTAAAAGCTTATTAGGTTTGCAAGTGACCCCAGGTGTAATAAACTCAGACTACAAAGGGGAAATAAAAATAATGCTTAGCTCACCCCAAAGTGTAAGTTCTGTTAATCAAGGAGATAGAATTGCTCAGTTGCTTCTCCTTCCCAATTTACATAATTCATTTAAAATGGGTATGCCTCAAGAAGGGAACAATAGAGGATTTTGTTCCACTGACTCAAGTCCCATGGCTTGCTGGGTTCGAGACTGTTCAAGGAGGCCTATGTGTAAAATAAAAATCCAAGGAATAGAAATGGAGGGATTAATAGATACTGGAGCTGACTCTTCCATTATTAATTTACGCCAATGGCCCAAGCACTGGCCTCTGCAAAAAGCTTCAACCAGTTTAAGAGGCTTGGGATATAATAACCTCCCAGATAAAAGTGCAGTAATTTTAAAATGGGAGGATGATGAAGGCCATAAAGGAACATTTCAGCCTTATGTTTTACCTAATCTACCGGTTACTTTATGGGGAAGAGATATTTTGCAACAAATGGGAGTACACCTTGCAACCAAGCCTGCAGATGTTAAATGTGAAAACCTACAGGGTAATCTTAAACCATAAAAGAACTCATTATCAAAAAGTACAGAGTAATCTTAACCCTAAAAGTAATCATTGTCATAAAGGAAAAAGATATTTTTTTTCGGGGCCACTGAGAAAATAATTTTGAAAATACCATGGCTTTCTGATAAGCCAGTGTGGGTCCCTCAGTGGCCCCTATCTAAAGAGAAATTACAAGCGGCCCACCAATTAGTTCAGGAACAATTAGAAGCAGGTCATATAGAACCTTCCACCTCTCCCTGGAATTCCCCCATATTTGTGATCAAGAAAAAGTCAGGAAAATGGCGATTGTTACATGATCTTAGACAAATCAATAAAACCATGCAAGTTATGGGGCCTACTCAACCTGGACTTCCTAGTCCCGTAGCTATTCCAAAAAATTTCCATCTTATTACTCTTGATATAAAGGATTGCTTCTTTTCTATTCCCCTACATCCTCTGGATGCCCCCAGGTTTGCTTTTTCCGTTCCTTCTATGAACAATAATGGCCCTGATCAGAGATATCAATGGAAGGTTTTACCACAGGGAATGGCTAATAGCCCCACCATATGCCAAATATATGTGGACAAGGCTATCCAACCCATTAAAAATAAATATCCAAACCTCATGTGTCTACATTACATGGATGATATTTTATTGGCCCACCCTAATCAAAAAATCTTATTTAATATATTCAGTGATGTGGTAGAAAATTTAAAAAAATATGGATTATATATAGCAGAAGAAAAAGTTCAAACCAGATCTCCCATATTATATTTAGGATTTAAAATCATGGATACTTTTGTTAGACCCCAAAAAATTTTAATAAATAAAGAACATTTGACCACCCTCAATGATTTCCAAAAACTACTGGGAGACATTAATTGCTTCGCCCTACACTAAATCTCACTACTGGCCAACTAAAACCTTTATTTGACATCCTTCGTGGAGATCCTGATCCATCTTCACCACGAACATTGACTCCTGATGCTAGGAAAGCTTTAAAGTTAGTAGAAAAAGCCATCGAAGGAGCTCATTGTGATAGATTTGATTTAACTCAACCGCTGATGTTGATTATTATTTCTTCACAATATACACCCACAGGAGTATTTTGGCAACAAGGGCCTTTATTATGGATACATTTGCCCGTCTCTCCTAAAAGTATAATTGAATCTTATACCTCCATGGTGGCTAAACTTATTCTTCAAGGACTTAAGACTTCTACTAAAATATTTGGCATTCACCCTGCTACTATTATTACTCCCTATTCATCATCACAGATTGAATACTTATGCTTCAATGATAATGATTGGGCTATAGCTAAATGCTCTACTTCTGCAAATTTTGATAATCATCTTCCTAAGTCCCCTATATTATCTTTTTGTATTAATCATCCTATTATATTTCCACAGGTAATAAAAAATCAACCTATTCCTAAGGCATTTAATGTATTTACAGATGGGTCCTCAAATGGTACTGCTACAGTAGTCACTAAAAAAGAAAATATGACTTACATAACTGCACACAAATCAGCTCAACTAGTGGAACTGGAAGCTGTGGTAAGAGCTCTGGAAAATTTTAGGGACCAGCCCGTAAACATTTTTTCAGATAGCCACTATATTGTACAAGCCGTCCCAAAATTAGAGTTAGCAGGACCAATAGCACCTCATACTCCAGCCCTTTAAATTGTTTTATCAAATACAAAAACTTTTGTGGGCAAGAAAAGAACCTCTATTCGTAGGCCATATTAGAGCACATACTAATTTGCCTGGTCCCCTCCATGAAGGTAATCAAAAGGCTGATGAACTTACAAAAACAGTATTTATACTTTCAGCGCTACAACAAGCTACTTTATTTCATTCCCAGTTTCATGTCAACAGCACCACCTTGCAACGTAGGTTTAAAATCACAAAGGAGCAAGCCAGAACAATTGTAAAAGATTGTAAATCTTGTATGACACATTTGCCCAATCCTCATTTTCGGAGTTAACCCTAGAGGATTAATGCCCAATCATTTGTGGCAGATGGATGTTACTCATGAGCCAAGTTTTGGAAAATTGCGATTTATTCATGTGACCATAGATACATGCTCAGGCATGATTTTTGCTTCCTTACATTCTGGAGAAAAAGTTAAAGATGTTACATCTCATTGTTTGCAAGCTTTTGCTGCATTGGGCATCCCCAAAATGCTTAAAACAGATAATGGCCCCGCATATACGTCCTCATCTTTCAAACAGTTTTGCGCAAAATTCAATATATCCCATAAAACAGGCATCCCATACAATCCTCAGGGTCAGGGCATTATTGAAAGAGCAAACCGAACACTGAAAATTATGTTATTAAAACAAAAAGAAGGAAATTGGAAAAGTCCTAAGGACAGATTGGCAGTTGCCCTGTTTACCTTAAATTTTTTAACTTTAGACTCTAATGGTTATTCTGCTGGAGACAGACATTGGAATCCACACCAACAACATAAACCTTTGGTTTACTGGAAGGATGTTCTTTCAGGTACATGGAAGGGTCCAGATCCAGTATTAATTTGGGGAAGAGGATCTGTTTGTGTTTTTCCAAAAGACGAATCCTCTCCAATATGGATACCATCTAGATTAATAAAACAGGTACCACATCAAAATGATCAAGATGAAGTTATTGAAGAATCAAGATTAATAAAAAAGGTACAAAATCAAGAGGACCAAGATGAAGGTATAGAATGATTCCCTCAAAAGAGTCCCTTCAAAATATTTCACAACTTAAGTGTCATTTCTCTCCCGGCCGGGACGAGGAGATCTCTCTTTAGTGTGCACACAATTGTATTTTTTTTTCTTTTTATACATGTCTTTATGTCTGTACATTTGTCTACATTTCATGTTAATGTGACGTCACAAATATATGTTTGTATGTTTGTTCGTCTGTCCAGTGTGACGTCACAAAGAACAAAGCGCTTATGAAAAAAAAAATATATATATATATATGGATCCAAATAACTTTAATTCATTTTAGGTTAAGAGTATTCAATTTAGGTAAATAATTTTATAAATGAAGGTACTTTCAATTTTGATTTATAGGTGTCCCTGGGACTTCTCTTTAGCAAACAATATGACTAGTGCTATATAACCTGATATTTTGGTGTTTTGACTTAAGATTGTTTATTTGTTATTAACTTCATTTGTTTAATAGCTCATTAATTTCATTATCTCAACAGGTAAAAGATTGCTCTGTATACAGAGACTCAAGGGTTCCAGCTAACAAATTATTTCTCTAAAGTGCCTTTACCTTTTCTTTAATCTATCTTTAATGCAGTAATTACCCTCAGTCTTTCTTTGTTTTGTTCTAAATATGACATTTTTCCAACTTATGTTTGTAGAAGCTCAACCAGCGATGTGTGTGAACAAAAATCAACTTTAATTTTCTAATCTAATTATTCTATTTTGTAGTTTGACAACTCGCCTCTTGACTCAGTGCTGCAATAGCACTGCCTTTCCTTTAATAATTGATGCTTGAGTTTCTAGGTAGCGGGCCCTGAAGATTTGCCGGTGGCATTGTCTAAACATAAAAAAGACGTCTGCTGCTACAGCTGCAGGGATCGCGGCCGCCGCAAGCATCCCTGCTGCTCAAACATCAAACAACCTCACCAACAGTGTGGCCTCTGCTCTACATGCATGGGGCCTCCTACATCAACATGTTATAACAAATGGACATTTTGATCTTTCATTGTTTGGGACTTTACGGGACAATGCCTTGCGGGTATTTGTCTAGAGAATTCAGTGTGTTACTTGATGGAACTTAGGGCAGCTGATTTGTTTAAACAATTTGATATGCTATGCAATTTGGCTCATCACCAAAAGGCTTGTCGCCTTAAAGCCGCAACATCTCCTCACAATTGGACGGCTGTTAGTCATCATATATAGTCGATCCTAAAGGGCTCCATTGGATGGCTGGTTAGCCAATGACGGGTAAGATCCCCAGAGGGGGACAACCTAAGACAGGCACAGTCGCACGGGACAGTCTCATGTGGCCGACATATCAACCTAAGACAGGAGTCAAGGGCACAGCCTTGATTATCCGATGACGGGTAAGAATGTTGGTTGCACATAGACGTCCTAGAGCATTACCTCTTTTAAAACAAAAAGGGGGAAATGCAGGAGCCCTGTTTTGGGGATTGACTTGAATTGCAGTTGACTATGAGCCGTGGAGATTTGGCCATTGTCGCCACCCGTAGTCTCACGGGACTTGTTGCGGGATCTCGAGTGACTTGGCCGAAATTGCTGATCGGGTCAGCGCCATTTTAGTGGTGTGTGTTTTTGGCGTGTGTTAGTCGTTGTTAGAACCAGAGAGAAAAGTTATCAGAATAAAAAGCTGTTTGTCTCCAGTTTGCTTCTGAAGTTTTTCCCGCGGCTCCGTTGCTCCAAGCGCTTCAGGCGGCAACAAATATTATATATTAATTCATTGCACTAAAGGAATTCTTATTAAGGAACTTGGGGCCTAATCCCGACATGTGGAAAATTGAAGCATACTTTTTCTTCTAGTTAGTGTATTGTCCTTTGGTCTAGATTCCTAAGTCCTTGATCAACTGTTGTATTGGAGTTTTTTGCATGAGAGAGATAAGGAATTTAATTTCATTTTTTGTTGCATATGGATTTCAGTATTCCCAGCACCATTTGTTGAACGAGTGCTATCCTATCTCCACTGTCCCATTTTTGGCGGCCTTTGTCCTAATATACCATAGCGAAATTAATATGTATTTAGTCTCTGTGTCCTCAATTCTGTCAAATTGGTCCTACCATTCTGTTTTGACCCAATCTATGCTGTTTTTGTTACTATTGCTCTGTAGTATAATTTAAAAGTCTGGTATGGTGATGCCACCCGTGCTTCACTTTTCATGCTCAGGATTCAATTTCAACAAGTAAAGAATTCGGCAAAGTAGCGGGATACAAAAATCATACCCATAATCAAAAGGCATTTTTGTACATCAGTGTGACAAAAGTCCACTGAATGGGAAATGCTGAAAACTACCCGCTACCCCATTTACAATATCATAAAAAAAAAAATCCCTGGGAATCCACTTTAACCAAAGAGGTGAAAGACCTCTAGAAAGAAAACTAATAGAAGACTAAAGAAAGAAATTATAGAAGACCTAAGAAGATGGAAAACCTAACCTTGCTCTTGGATGGTAGGGATAGGAAGAATTAAAATGTCAAAAAGTTTCATTCCTAGCCAAAAGCATTAAACAGATTTAATGCAATTTCCAATCAAATCCAATGACATACCACACAAGAAATAGAAAAAGGCAGTCATGAAATTCATCTCGGAAATATTAAGAGACCCAGAGTAGGCCAAAAGCAATCCTGAGCAAGAAAAGTGAAGCAGGTGGTATCACCATACCAGACTTTAAATTTTAACCAACTTAAAAAAAGTCATAGAAGTTAAACCCCAAAATTGGTTGAAGAGAACTCTCTAGGGTATAACTTGTTTGTTCTTTTTGGAATAGACTCCTAAAGAAGATCCAAAAAGTGAATTTATTTTATAATTACAATAAATAATCTGTTCAACAGTATATAGTCTTGTCAAAGACACTTTTTCAACTAAAAATACTTAACAAGGGTCACAGGTATTTTCAAAAACCTTTATGCTTAATTATTTTATATCATGAGTAATCTATACCCACTAGCCACTACACCATCCCAGTGGCTTTTAAGCTATTTATTAGCCCCTGAATTGTATCCAATTTATATTTTTAGTAAAATCAACAGCACAATTTCCTCAGACTTTGTTTTAAATGCCCATATTGAGGATCCTCGATTCCCTAATATCAATCAAAGTCGAATATTGTTTACTCTGCATCATAAAGATACGTCAACATCCACAGAAGGACCTATTTAGCAACAACGGGTAAACGACAATATTTTTTAAGTATCATTGCAAACAAAGCACAAAATATAGAATAAAACTTTGTGTTCTCTATTTTAATTAATCCAATAATTGCTTCAATATGTGACTGAAACTTCTTTTCCAGAACTTAAAAAAAGAGGAATAAACAAACAAACTGAATCAACTATAGCAGAATAATGTAACTATCTGTATAAGAAAAAACTAAAGAAGAATTTTGAAAGTAAGTCCTCTAATTTCTGTATGATATTCTACATCCTCAGTATGTCCATCAAATATTTAGGAGACAAAATTTAATAATAGATCAAAAGTTACCCCCAAAGAACTCTGGTCAGACACACAGATGGAATATAAATTCTGACAAAAGATTCATAAAGATATTTTCTATAAAAACAATGTCAGCATAGAGCAAAACATAAAATGTCATTTCCTGATTGCTGACCCACCGTGCCTCTATTACACATCATTGCTTCTCAACATTCAGATGAGAATAATCCTATGGACTCTGGCAGACGAAACATAAGATCTTCTCAAGACCGAAAACAAAAACGAAAGTCAAATCAAGCTCCTTGTGATCTCTCTTCTCAACTAGGGGCCCAGTACTTTTTGTCCTCACCATTTACTCTCGAAATTTTCTAATTTAGCAAGAAGCCTCCTCAATTGGTTAGCAAGAATCTCTCAGTCTTTTTTTTTTTTAAGATTTTTATATATTTGCTTAGTTGTAACACAATGGTTTTTTTTTATTCAATGCATTTATTTGTACAAGGTGCTGAGGATCGAACCCGGGTTCGCCTACGTTAATGGTCAAGCGCTCCCACCTCTGAGCCACAATCCCAGCCCTAATCTCTCAGCTCTTGATGTCCTGATCACCCTCTATATCTTATGCGGCTCTACATCCTCCAGGATTCCACATTTTCCACCCCATACCCCCCAGAGGATTGTAATCACCCTGGCCCCTGATTTTAGCAACCAGTCCTATTAGGTGAAGTTAAGCAGAACCCCTCTTATACACTGATGTTTCATCTTTAGTAAATATTCTATTCACAATACCTCCCACCCTGCACCTTGGCCTAAAAGCAAATGTGTACTATGCACCACATTAACTCATTAGACTATGAAGCTTCGTAATATTTCATTAAGCCCAAATCCCTTTCCACAGAGAATCTCAGTAATGACTGTCATGCAGAAAGCATTAATTTCTGTGTTTTCCATCTCTCACGCAGAAATTTGAATTTACAACCAAGGTCAAAGTTCTGAATGAAAAGTTGGTAAAGTGTTTCCAGATTGAATTGCAATGGATAAAAAAACATAGGAAAAATTTCAAGAAATAATATTGACTTCACAGGCTTCTGGTGACACATCCACCCACCAAAATCAAGATAGGAGAAAAGATGCAGACAGCAGAGAAGCACGCTCGGGAGACCTGGCAATATAAACATCATATTGGAAGATTGAACGCGGTCTTATGCAACGTTCCCGCAACTGAAGGAGCTGAACATCCGGCGCACATACAGACATGAAAATACAATGAACTCACACGCGCTGACGCAACGGAGTCCAGTGCCAGCGGCCCACAGGCCGAACCAGCATTAACACATTAACACAGCGCAGCTGCTGGTAGCAATGCAGTACGGGAAGTGCAGACCAAGGCCACAACAGGCGCAAGAATAAAAAGAGAGCCAGACGCAAGCAGCGGCCTCACAGACTTCTTTCTCGTAAACTGCCTAAGGACCTCAACGCATCAGAGTGACACACAGGACCCGGGATACTGCTGTCGGTACCCGGGGAGGCGCCGCCATTTAGGAGAAGGGCAGCGGCAGACCGCGGACAAAGAAATCGGAGAAGAAAAACAGTTTGCAGGCATCCAAGGAACGATCAGAGCCCAGAGAACACAAACACCACCTGGTGAGACGCGCACAAGCAGCCCGAAGGAAAGGGCCTGTCCTGAGGGCCAGCTCAGCAACCACAAGAGTTATAACCGGGGCGGGCGTGGGAATGCATGCCTTTTTGATGAACGCTTTCCTGGTGCATTCACGTAGTGACACCACCCCCAACCCCCAGCCATAATTCCTCTGTGCCAAACTGCCGCTGGCCAAAGCTAGCATACTAGACCTCAACTGTGGACTGTGAGGCGTGTCCAACGTCAAGTGGCTTAAACTCCAACTCCTGTTTTTGTTTTTTTTTGTTTGTTTGATTTTGTTATATTTGTCTTGTTTGTGTTTTGCTTTTGTTCTGTTTGATAGTGGGATTATTTGTGTGTCTGTGTGCCTCTTTCCTTCCTTCTTCTCACTTTAAACTCTCGGCCCGCATCTTACTACGTCTACACCTTGTCATTGTGTACTCATCAGAGTGAAAACAGGTATAAGCAGAATTGACTTCTAGGCCTGGGGCAATTGGAAATATAACAGAAAAGCTTGTTATAAATAGTTTAAAATCTCTATTTTCTTGACTCAGTTTCTCTCAGATCCTCTCTGCTTTTACAATAAATCTAATATCTTTATATCGCGCATTGTTCCTTTTTATTTTTTCTTTTTCTCATCTTCCTTATCTTTCTTCTCTCAAAGGCTAAATAAGTTGGGTTTATATACAAATCGTCTTTCTCTAACATCGCTCACCTCCATTCTCTTTTCTCTCCTGTCTGCTGATATTAAACCACTGTCATAGAAGTCTACTGTTTATACTTCCTAAGAAAGAATATCACAGTAATCTCACTTCTTCTTTCTTCCTAAACATACAATCTCTGAATCCAATACTCGAAACTGTAAACCCCAACGCAAGCATACAAGTAAAATGAAACAAGTATCTGGGTTACAAATCTTTACAATGTGAAGCAAACTGGGATTTGTCTGTAAAGAAAGTGTTTCGAGCCTTAAATTGTAAGGTATTTATAAGGGACCTGACAGCATTGTACCACAGGAGAAACAAAGGCCATAAGAGTGAAAAATAAAAGTTTTTTTTGGAAAAAAAAAAAAAAAAAAAAAAGAGCAAAGGCCCCACAGTGCTATGGAGAATAGACCACACAAGCATTATGAAGAAGCAAGGGACGAAGTGCTGAAACCAAACCAACAAGGCCCCCCTCAAATTGATTCCATGGCAAGCATCAGTTGGTCAAGATGCCAGAGATGGAATTTAGAATTACATAACTCAAATGTTTTATGAATCTTAAGATTGAAATAAAAAAGAATAGAGAGCAAGTAGAGGTGGCAAACGAGCAATTTGACAAAGAACTTCCAAAACAAAAACAAAGAACAAAGATTACTTCAATAGGGAGATGGAGATTCTAAAGAAAACCAAACGGAAATTTTCTGGAAAGAAAGAGAAATAAACCAAACTAAATGCTCCAACTTGAAAGCATCACCAACGGAGATTTAGATCACCTGGAAGAAAGGACCTCAGATAATGGAAGACAAAAATATTTACCTGGAGAAAAATCTAGAGGACACATGGCAAAAGAAGTAAGGAAACAAGAACAGAGCAATTCGGAATTATGGGACACCGCATAAAAAAAGGGAAGACCAAAACCTAAGATTGATTGGAGTTTGAAGAAGGTGCACAGAGTTGTCAAACCAAAGGAATAGTAATTTAATTCAATGAAATAATCAGCAGAAAAATTTCCACACATGAGCAACGAATGGCAAAACCACGTTCAAGAGGCTTACCGAACACCAAATGTACAAAACCACGACAGATCCTCCACCAAGGCTCATTATACATGAATTGCCTAATATAATAGGCAAGGAGAGAAACAAAAAGCCATAAGAGAAAGAAAGCAGAATTACATATAGGGGAAACGATCAGATTATGCTCATATTTTTTCAACCCAGACCTAAACTAGAAGATCCCCAGGAATAGCATATTCAAGCTCTGAAAGAAAAGGGTTGTCAACCAAGAATCTTATATCCAGCAAATTTGAGCTTTAGATTCGAAGATGAAAAAAAACCTTCCACAACAACAAAAGTTAAAAGATTTCAAACTAGAAAGCCATTTAAAAAACACTTTCTGAACACTCGGGGCAAATTTTTCCACAAAGAAGAAGAGAAAAATAACATTGAAAACCAACAAAGGGAGATAGTAAACTAAAGGAATACCGACAACCAGAGGAGAACCCAAATCAAGCTATTACAACATACAACTTTAAAAATGATGGAAATAAGAATCACATCTCAATAATAACCTGAATGTTAAAAGGTCTAACTCACCATTTTAAAAGACACAGATGGTCAGATTGGATTTAAAAGAAACATCCCCAACATTTTTGCCCTAAAAAGAAACACACCACATAGAAAAAGAAACATCAAGCGAATTGAAGGTGAAAGGCTGGGAAAAGGCTTACTCATTCACACGGGCTGCGGAAGCAGGCAGGGTTTCCAATCTCATAACAAATAAATAGACATTCAAGCCAAAGCAAATTCAAAATGAGATAAAGAGGGATATTTCTTACTAACATAAGGGAACCATTGCACAACAAGAAATAACAATATAAATCTATTTGCCCCAAATAATGGAGTACCTACATCTCCACAAACAAACCCTTCTCAAGTCAAGAGTAAAATAACAACAGACACAGTTATACTAGGGACTTCAACACACCTGTCTCTCACACAATGAATAGATCATTCCAAACAAAAGCTAAATAAAGAAAACATTAGGCCTCGTTAAAAATAATAAAATAACTTAGAACTCAACGAACATATATAGAATATTTTCCATCCCTCAGTAAGACGAATACACTTTCTTCTCAGCAGCAGTAAGACACATGGCTCCTCTCCAAAATTGACCATATAATATGTCAAACAGCAACTCTCCACAAATATAAAAAAATAGAAATCCTACCTGCTTCTATCAGACCTTAATGGGATGAAATTTGAAAATCAATGATAAATACACAGAATAAAAAAACTACTCCAACAGCTGGAAGGATAAACAACATGGCTACGAATGAACAAGGGGTTGAAGAAGCATCAAGGAGGAATTAAAAAATTCCTAGAGGGTAAATGAGAATGCTGTATACATCCTACAGAATCTCTGCGACCAATGAAGGCAGTATGTAAGAGAAAATTCATTGCACTGAATTCCTTCATTAAAAGAAAAAAAACAACAACAAATAAAGGATTTAACATCACAAACCTCAACAGCACTAGAAAACGAGGAACAGATCAACACTAAGAGCAGTAGAAGACAGGAAAAAATTAAAATCAGAATCTGAAATTAATGAATTGAGACTAAAAAAAAAAAAAAGAACAAATCAAAGAATTTACAAAACCAAAAGTAGGTTCTTTGAAAAAATAAAAAAAATTGACGAGAACCCCCAAGCAATGCCTAAACAAAAATAAGAAGAGAAAAAACTCAAATACTACATCTGTGATGAAAAAGGAAATATCACGAACAAACACCGTCAGATATACAAGGAGATAATTAGAAATTACTTCGAAAAATGTAACCTCCTCTAATAAAATAGATACTACTGATAAGCATAGACAGATTCTATAGTCGTATGAATTCCCCAAACTGGAACAGGAGGCTATACACAATTTAAATAAATCAATCAAGTGAAGAAATAGAAGACGCTATCAAAAAACTTCCAACCAGAAAAAGTCCAGTCCTGAGGGATTACAGCCAAGTTCTACAAGACCTTCAAAGAAGAACTAATACCGATGCTCTCAAAGTATTTCAAGAAATAGAAAAAGAGGGAGCCATTCCAGACTCTTTCTATGTAGGCCAATATCACATAATCCAAAGCCCGGCAAAGACATAGCCAAAAAAGAAACTATCAGGGCCACAATCTCTAATGAACATAGATCGCAAAAATCATCAATAAAATTCTGGCAAATCGGATTCAAAAACAATCAGAAAAGAATAGTTCACCATGATCAATGTGGGATATATCCAGGGAGGCAAGGCTGGTTTCAACATTCGGAAATCAATAAACAGAAATACATACATCACATCACATAGCCTTAAAGATTAAAAAACCATATGATCATTCTCAATTAGTCACTGAAAAAGCATTTGACAAAATACAACACCCCTATATGTTCAAATGCTCTAGAAAAATTAGGAATAAACAGGAACATATCTCCAACATTATATAAAAAGCTAACCTATGCAAAACCTCAAAGATTAACATTATCTTAAATGGAGAAAAATTGAAAGCCATTCCATCTAAGTAAAAACAGGAAAAGACAGGGATGCCCCCTTTCACCACTGCTATCTAACTAGTACTTAAAACTCTGGCCAGAGCCAATTAGACAGATGAAAGGAAATTAAAGGGAATACAAGTTAGGTAAAAGAAGAGCTCAAAGTCGCACTATTTGTGATGACATGGTTATATACCCAGAAGACCTAAAAAAACTATACCAGGTAAAACTTTACAACTGTAAATGAAGTCAGCAAAGTAGACAGGATACAAAATCAATACCATAAGTCAAAGGCAGTTTTGTACATCAGTGACCAAGGCCTCTGAATAGGGAAATGATGAAAAACTACTCCATTACATTTTATAACAAAACATCAAAAAAAAATACCTGGGGAATCAACTTAACAAAGAGGTGAAGGACTTCTATAACGAAAACTATAAGAACACTTAAAGAAAAGAAAATCTGTTAGAAGAACTGCAGAAGATGGAAAGACCTACTTTTTTCTTGGATAGGTAGAATTAAATATTGTCAAAAATGTCCATATACCAAAAGCATGTATACATATTTAATGCAATTCAAATCCCAAAATCCCAATGACATTTCTCCAAAGAAATAGAAACATAAAGCAGTCATTGTGACAATTTCATAAATATTGGAAAAATCCCAAGTGATTTCTCAGAATAGCTAAAGCAATCACTGAGTCAGGAAAATCAAAAAGTGCTTAAAGCTAATCCTGGCAAGGTGGAAGGCAGGTGGCTTCACCATACCAGACTTTGAAATTATAACTATAGAGCAATTGAAGTAACAAAACAGCGTGGTATTGGCACCAAAAACAGACTGGTGACCAATGGTACAGTATTGTGCGACACAAGAGACTAATACATATTAATTTCAGTATCTTATATTAGACAAAGGTGCCAAAAATGTTCAACAAATGGTGCTGGGAAAACTGGAAAGCCATATGCAACAAAATGAAATTAAACTTGTATCTCTCACCATGCACAAAATTCAATTCAAGGTGGATCAAGGACTTAGGAATTAGACCAGATACAATACACCTAATAGAAGAAAAAGTAAGCTACAATTTCCAACATGTCGGATTAGGCTCCAAGTTCCTTAACAAGAATCTGGTAGCACAAGAATTAATACAAGAATTAATGAATAAGATAGATTTAAGCTAAAAATCTTCTTCTCAGCAAAAGAAACAATCAGTGAGGTGAATAGAGAGCCAACTAACTGGGAACAAATATTTAATACATGCACATCGGATAGAGCACTAATTTCTAGAATATATAAAGAACTCAAAAAACTTGACACCAAAAAAAAACAAATAAAAATAAATGGGCTAAGGAATTGAAAAACACTTCTTAGAAGAAGATACACGATTTATCAACAAATATATGAAAAAATGCTCAATATCTCTGGCAATTAGAGAAATGCAAATCAAAACTACTCTAAGGGGGCTGGGGTTGTGGCTCAGTGGTAGAGCGCTCGCTTAGCATGTGCGCGGCCCGGGTTTGATCCTCAGCACCACATACATATAAGTGCATTGTGTACAACTAAAGCAAAATAAATAAATATTAAAAAAAAAAAAAAAAACTACTCTAAGATTTCATTTCACTCCAGTCAGAATGGCAGCTATCAAGAACACAAACAACAATAAATGTTGGAGAGGATGTGGGGAAAAAGGCACACTCATACATTGCTGGTGGGACTGCAATATGGTACAACCGTATGGAAAGCAGTATGGAGATTTCTTGGAAAATGGGAATGGAACCACCCTATGACCCAGCCATCCCACTCCTGGGTCTATTCCCAAAGGACTTAAAAACAGCATATTACAGTGACACAGCTACCTCAATGTTTATAGCAGCACAATTCACAATAGCTAGGTTGTGGAACCAACCTAGATGTCCCTCGGTAGATGAATGGATAAAGAAAATGTGGTATATATACACAATGGAATTTTACCCAGCAATAAAAGAGAATAAATAATGGCATTTGCAGGTAAATGGATGAAGTTGGAGAATATAATGCTAAGTGAAATCAGTCAATCTAAAAAATCCAAATACCGAATGTTTCCTCTGATATAAGGAAGCCGGTTCACAGTATTGTTGGGTCGGGGTACATAGGAGGATTAGAGGAAACACTATAATGGTCAAAGGGAAGGGAGGGGAAGGGAGGGAGCAAGGGGGGAAGGGGGGGGGGAAAAAAGTGGTTGAATAAGAAGGATATCATTATTCTAAATGTATGATTGAAGACTTGAATGCTTGCGAATATACTTTGTATACAAACTGTTTTGTGTAAAAAGATGCTATATATGTATAGTATGAACTGTAATACATACTACTATAAATAAAAATTAAAAAGAAAAGAAAAAAAAAAAAAAAAACAAAAATTCCTATGTCACCATGTCAACAATGAATGCCTCAGTATAGTATGTTGTTAACTCACACTTTTATTGTTGGACAATTTACTGTCTACAAAGGAACATAAAGAAAAATAAAGTTGCTCATGTCTTTGGTCAACAAAATAGGCAGCATTATAAAAGCTATATAAATCTATTTTAAAAAGTAAATCTGGTATATCTAAATAGTTTTGTGCTAATTCTGAGGGGGCCTCCTCTCAGTATGTGTTCTCTTTTCTTCTTTTATCAGTTTGTGAGTGTGAGTGAGTGTGTGTGGTCTTGTTTATATTAAACTGTCAGTCCTCTAACTATGGGCTTTTTTGTTACGGAACAAAGAAGAGGAGCGAATGCTGACATTTCAAAAGTCCGCAAACTGACACTTTAGAAGGGGATTTAATTATTCTGGCATAAAAAGCTAAGAAAGCAAAATAAATTCTTTGAATACAGACACTCTCAACTACCCTAATTGCATTATAGCACTATAAGGGGCTTTCAAATAATAAGCCCTTAAATAATAAATGAAATGGGAAAGATAATGATACCCAAGTATGAAACCTAAGCTTAGTGATGGGCTGGCATACTCAATAATAAAAATTGCCTCTATAACCACATTCAGGCCTACATAGGGTTTGAGTTAGGGAAACTGATAGAAATGAAAGATGAACTATGTTCAAAATCAGAATCAAACAAAAGAAACCAGTATCTAAATGGTTACTTGATATGTAAAAGCAAGTTTCAGTTATAAGAGGCCTTCTATAAGACCATTTGCCTACTCAGTCTAAGCTACAAAAGCAGGGTTTAGGAAAATTCTTCAATGAAGACTTAAATGTTCTTAGTCAAAAAATCCCCACATAAGGAAACTCTTATATTCCCAATAATACCTGCACTACTCATCATAACAATATTCTGGTTGTTTAAAAACACCCTCCTCTGTACTGCCTCCAAAGACCTACTGAAGGTTACTCACTACAGATTCCCTAAAAAATTCCCACTTGTGTTCCTATTCCAGTTCCCACAAATTCTTATTTGTGTTTATATTCTATTTTTTCATATTTACATCAATAATTTTACCTGAATGATTAACATGATCTGACTGATCAATGAAATTTCTGGAGTTCACATTTTTCAACACTGAAAGAGAATCCTGTTGAAAGAAAGATTTCAATCAAGTACCAACAGCTCTCTTGGATGTATTCAATGAATTTTTATTTTTATTTTTATTATCAGTATCAAAGAATATGGCTGTCTTCACCAGTCCACAATTCTGAAATCCCACGGCACAGTAATTGAATTTTTATCATATTAATTTGGCATCAATAATTAAACTTTTTTAAAAACCCTAGCTAATTCCTACTTTACACTGAAGAAATGTTAAATGTATTTTAATATGCTGATAGTTGTCCCATCCCTCTGTGAAGTTATAAAAATAATGATAAGTGTAAATAAATATTCTCCTTGGTCAGGCTCTTCTGAACCTTCTTCTCAATTAGGTCTTGACTTGGGTTTTTCTGTGCATCATTAGCATCTCCATTCTAACAGGGATACTGTTAAGTCAGTTTAGCAACATCCCCACCTTTAACATCTGATCAGCTCTCATATTTGATGAAATCTTCTTATCACCCTTGGTATCTGATCACCCAGCCTGCCTCAGGAAGAATATCACCAAGAATATTTAGTCCAAAGAGCTCGACAAAATAAGTTTATCTTACCTTTGTTAGATCAGCTTTTGCTGCTGTGAACGAAAAGAACACAACAAAAACAATTTTAGAGGAGGAAAAGTTTATTGATGCTCACAGTTTTCAGAGGTCTCATCTATAGATTGCCAACCTCCATTGCTCTGGCTAAGTAGGTGAGGAAGAACTTCAAGGCAGAAGGGATAGCAGAAGAAAGCAGCTCAGGACATAGCCTCGGGAAGCAGGGAGATTCACCTCATGACAGCAGCCAAAATATGAAATCCCAATGGCAGACCCCAATGACCTGCCTTCACTAGCTACATCCTACCCGCCTACAGGACCACCCGCATTTATCCCTATCAGCGAGATCAACACATGATTACGTTAACATTCACACAACCAATCATTTTCACCTCTAAACTTCTTGCATTTTCCACGACAGTGAGCTTTATGGTGGACACCTACTATCTAAAACATAACACTCACCCCACGCTCTCCACACTCCCCTTGCTCCTGAAGCTTCTTCTTAGTAATTTCTATCCATTTACTCACCCCGGGTTCCTTGGGTATATATCCCACCTGTCCTATTGCCAAAATTGAAATGGAGCACAGTTTTATATAACATTTTTCCTTTCCTTATTTACAATAAAATTTGAATTAAAATCTGTTTTTGTCACTTTAGCATCTGGTCTGTTTCCTTTAACAGTCGTAACCACATTAACCATTCAAAAAATTCTCAACACCAATGTATACTGGGTATTTAGAAAAGGGATTAATCTTCTTCCCATATGTTTTACTTAATTCCAAATTTGACTACCTACCAATACATAAATGACTGAAAAACTGGCAACATCATGCATGTATGACCAAGATTGCTAAGCAATTTGCAACCATCTCATGCATAGCATACCATGTAATTTACAGTCTCATGGTGGAGTGTCCACAAATGAATTATCTAGATCCAGTAGATCACTCATTACAAATTAAATATTAACACACTTGACATTCTTCCCTCTACAAGTGTATGGTTTTCTTCAAATATTTTAAAGCTCTTTTTTATCATTCTATTGTGGGTATTTTCCAACAGTCTCACAAGTAAATAATCCTCATATATATAATACAATAATATGTGTGTGTGTGTGTGTGTGTGTATATAAATGTAATATATATATGTTTATATATTTCCATATATAATATAGTAAAACATAACTAACACAAACACTTTGACTATTACCTAAGGCATATGCTAAAATCAAATTTTACTTAATTTTAACTTTAATTCAAGTAATAATACTTTACATTGAATGTGAATAACTCTATAATAAAATAACTAATTCCATATCATTTGAAAGTTTACATTAAAAATTTTAAGCCAGGCACGTGGCGCATGCCCTGTAATCCCAGCACTGGAGCTGAGGCAGGAGGATCGCGAGTTCAAAGCAGCCTCAGCAATGGCAAGGCACTTAGCAAACAACTCAAGTAAGACCCAGTCTCTACATAAAATAACAAAAAAAGGGCTGGGAAGTGACCCCAGTGGTCGAATGTCCTGAGATCAATCCCAGATACAAAAGAAAAAAAAAAAAAATAAGTGCTACTACATGTAATATTTAATCCTTTCTTATTTCTAGACACAGATATTAAGTGCAGTCAACTTTGGAAGGCTTTTTTCAGATGTGTCTGATGAATACCTGAACCTTTTGTTTTCATTTCTTTAATTTCACAATATTTGAGATTACTCTGAAAATACTTGTAATTAATTTTCTCCCCATATAGGCATATAACAGAAACCCTCTAGAACCACATAAACCAGTTTAGAAGAGTGCCTTTTCCACATAGTTCAAATACTTTATTTTCACTAAATCAAAAACAAGAGTGGAGGGAACAAAATGCTCAAATAGAGTCAGAGACTCTACTGTTGAATGGCTAAGACAAAGTAATTAGCATACTTTTGAATTAAGTACAAATGAAAATTTAACAACATTGGGTATCTATCTACATATTCACTCAAGAGTATAACTTTGGTGAATATCCACAAGAGGCATGACAATGTTTTAATAGTGATATATCTGTATATGAGAAGAGTTCTCCTCCTAGTCTCAGCTTCAAAAGTAAAACCACAAAGTCACTCTACATGGATCTATAACTGACTAGGCCTAGAAAGTGGGCTAATGTTCTATACCACGAGCAACCAAAAATAAGAATTTTCACAGAAATATATAAACAAATTTTAATTATATTTTCCTTTTCCAGTGTCTCGTGTATTATAACAGTAGTTATTTTAAATTTGTAGTGATGTACCCATATACTTTGACTTAAATTTTCATATCATAAGTACACTTAAAATTGAATAAATATCATAATACTAATGACCAAAGCACTGTAAAGAACTAACTTGTATGCCCCCAAAAGCATGCATAGAAACCCTCTTTCCTCTTCCCTTTCAAACATTGTCCTCAGAGATATACTTACCTCATAGAATTTTACATTTTGTTTCAATCTAATCTTGAATGTGTTTTTCTACATTAACTTACTTTGAGACAAAACACCTCCTATATATGTATATCTAAAACAAAGTTCTTATCTACAAGAAACCTTAAAATCGATAGTTAAAATTATGCTATATATGACAATTCACCCACAGAAGTTACAGTCTGTACATATGTTGTAAAACTTTGAAGAAAATGTGTGTTATTCTTGAACAGCAACATCAACTTTAAGCATGCCTGCATTGTGATACAACATTTGTAATTGGAAATTTCAGGTGGGCTCTTTTCAGTATTCTATATTAGCCCCTCATTCATTCTTTGGGATCATTCTTTAACTACAGTTCCGCCCCTCATAGGAATAAAAAGCCTCTTTGGAAGCAAAGAGATGGAAGACTGCAGTGTACACTATTATACCTAGACTAGAGTCCAGAATGCCAGCAAGTAGAGCTAACTTGACTCTCTAGTGCTCATGCCACCATACGCCTCCCCTGTGGACCAATATGCCATTACACAGGGCTGTGCTGCTAGGCCATCTATGAATATCCTCTTGACTCTATCATATCCCCACCAAACCTTAATGATTTACCTCTTAAATACTCCTCCAAGAATACCATACTCTCTCTCTCTCACTTTTTTTTTTCCCCCTCTACTTCTCAGTCCTAAGTGGATTAACCCTTGGAATGAGAGTCTCCTAACTTGGCGCCTCGCAAATCCCTGAACTCACTTTCCATCCCTTTCTCATAGTGCAATCAAAGACTGACTTTAAAAAATAATTACAAAAGCAAGTCAAGAAAATTTAATTTTAAAAGGGATCTCATGAAAAATATAAGGGAAACCAATAGAATAGAGAAGGGGATATCAAGAGGGAGGGAGATAGGAAGACATGGGGTATCACTAGGGAATCAAAATCTAAACCAGAAGAGCCATGTTTGTGTATGAATCTACCACAATGAATCCTGCTCAAATATAATTATAATGCACTAATTAAAACAAAGAATGATAATATAAGGTGAGGTCCATAGAGCAGAGT
>JAKELJ010000520.1:0-24254 GCA_025594165.1 Tamias sibiricus
GGGACACTGTAAAGGATAATGAAGTGCTTTGACACTCTTATGTTCTGGCCCGGGTATGTGTGAAAGAGTTGCAACAATGCTTATTTTCTGTAGTCACCAATGCTGTTGTGACTCTAGCCATTCAGGGTCCAAGTTAAGAACAACAAATAGAACCATTGTAGGTGCACAGGACTGCATCAGCATCTGTGTCCATGCACAAGAACAACGAACAGACCCAGAGACAAAAACTCCATTTGGAACCTGTTTTCTGGTAGAGATGGTGGCAAGATCCATTCAAATGTATCACGCTATCATAGGGAGGCCAAATCTATGCAATGTTGAGGACATAAGGAGAAAAGGTGTAGGTCTTTGAAGTAGCGACTGTTTTTTTGTTGTTGTTTTTGGTTTTTTTTGTTTTTCATTTTTTTATCTGCATCTCAATCTATCAGTTTTATTTCAAAGTGCTCCGTGAATTCAACTCAGGACAGTGCAAGTTGATTTTAATTAAAACCATCATGGACAAATAGAAAGAACCAAGGAAAAACTCCTGTGAAGGCCAATCGAAATAGTAGGAGAACTCGCAATCTGCTGGCTCATTTGCATACACTTGGTGTAGAAAGGTGTGGTCACATATATGTATAAGAACTGAAGATGTGCATAAAATGAAAAGCATGCTTAGTGCCTCGAGATTAAAGTTTTAGAGTGGAGGCATACTCATGTCCTGGGGAAATGTCATGCTTTTCATGGTGATAAGGAGAGAAGTGAAAATGCAGGCCGACGGAATGGACAAGGGGTGAGTTGAAGCCCACAGCCTTCGACCTCCTCAGGTGACGCAGAGTATTTGTTGCCTCCATTGAGTTCATGAAGTGTAATCAAACTTGCTGCAGCCCTGCTGACCTGACGCAGTCCAGGTCGATGAACCACATAGATGGTGAGTAGCTACTTGGAAAAGATCTGCTCCAGGGTCCAGAAGTTTCCCTCAGTTGTCTCCTTCACCCTAAGGGATTGATCCTAAGAAGTCCGGTGGTACAACTGAGCCTTGAAGGACGAAATAACCCCACCTGAATAAACATGAGTGGTGTAAGAAGGAAGTTTCACTAGACCAGGTTCTGATAAACCATTCCTAATTCTTCTTAAGCCTGGAGCCACCTCCTCAAAAAGTTATGAAAAGCCCACTCTCAGTTTTATTCTATGATATGCCTAGGATGTTTTCCCCCCCTTCCCAAAAAATTTTTTGGCTTGAGCTTATTGTCTGGCATTCATTCTTCTCAGCCATGAGCTCGCTCAGGCCTGGCTTTCCTTGACCAATAACAACTCTCTTCACAAACTATTGATTGCCTCATAAACTTTGATTGGTGGTGGTTTGACTTTTATTCCCCTTTTTTCCTTGAATTCAATGCAATGTAGATATTAGTTTGCTACATGCATTGAATTACACATGCTGAACCTATTCTAGCTTAAGTTCCCAAGATTTTCTGTAACTCTTTACTATAAAACCCTTGTCTTCCCCGTAGAGCGAGCTGACCCCAAGCCCAGTGTTTGGGAGTGGCAAGCCCTGGCCAGCTCTCTTTATATGTTATAACAATATAGGCTTGCTTAATCTAAAATTGAGTTGGTGTCTTTTCTTTGCGTCTTGGATCAACATTTTTGGGAGGCCCCAGTGAGATTCAGACCACAACAATTCTGCAGCCCGGACCTTCGCTCTGGGACACCGTGCGGAGTGCTACCCTATGGGGTGCTCACCTTAGAGACGTTCCAAGGAGCCCCAGGGTGTGCCTTCATCTTTGGACTACTGAGTGAACTGCCACATCAAAAATTAGCAAGCATCCAGTGGGAAAAAAGTATAAAAAAAAACCTCCACATAAGTTGCGCCCCTATGTAACATCTGGTATGCTGGCTTTTGAGATCTCATCTGGGGACAGCGAGGTGCTGGCGAGGCACATACACTCCTGTCCATGGCAGTAGCAAAAGGTGCCGCACTGGCATTCTGGTTCTGGTCGGGAAATTCCACTGTGACAGAGAGGTGGCTGACGAGGCACACACGCACTCCTGACCGAGCATAAGCAAGACGTTGCACTGCTCCCTGTTTTGGTTTTGGCGCCTTGTATCTTGTTCTTTTGTGTTATTGTCTTGTTTCTGTATTTTTTGGTTTTTTGTTTTGTTTGTTTGGAGTTATCCTGCTTTCCTCATTTGTGTCTTGCTCTGTTGAAATGAAAAAAAATTGAACAACATGGGTAATAAGACAAGTAAGCCTGAAGCTCCTTTGAACTGAGTGTTTAAGGAAATTTGACAAACATTATCCCATTTTGTTAAGCAGGAATTATGAATTAACCCATCACAAGAAACGCCTCCGAACATTCTGTGAGGTAAATGCCCACGATTCGAGTCGGCTGGCCCCCTGAGGGCACTTTGGATCCCCAAGTGCATGGGCTAATATCAAACATCACTCTTGGTAATCCTGGCCACCCACATCAAATAGGATATAACTACCCTGGGCGGAGGCCACAACTATTCCCCCACCTGGATGAAGGTTATGGATTGGTCTGGAACGGACAGGGGGCAAGCCCTGGTTATGCTGGGAGAACTCCCCAGGTCCCTCAAAAACCAAACCATAAAGTCCACTAAGAGCCCTGTCCTACAGGACTCTCCAGATGGATTCCCTCCTTCCCCCAATGCTTTTCGGCTCCTCTTTATCCTCCTGCCTGTGGTGCAGTCGCAGCTGCACCACTAACTACTCCACCATCTCCCACTCCCTCCCCTCAACCGCTTCTTCAATGTGCCCCACTCATCCACGTCCTCCAACTCTAGTCTTCCCAAAAGAGCCAGCCCCTGTTCTTTTCCCCTCACCCATATCCTGACAGGGCCAACCCTTATGGAAGCCTGACTCAATTGCTTCCCGCTGGCCGACCTGCCGGGCTCCATTTTTATTAATATCCTGAAGTGGAACCGACACTGCCACCTGTTCTTCCTCTCCGCCAGAGTTCCAGAAGGTTGCTTCGGTGTATGTTCCATTTTCCTACAACAGACCTTTATAACTGGAAAAACCAGAATCCCCCTTTTAGCACGGATCCTATTCCTGAATTCTCTGGTTGATTTCCATTTCTTTAAATCCACCCTCCCCACCTGGGGATGACTGTCAACAGATTCTCCATACTCTCTTCCCCACGGAGGAAAGGAGCGAATCCTGGCAGAAGCGCTTAAAAGCCGCTGCCTGGAATAAGTGCTCTTACAAGCGACGAAAAAACAGAAGTGATTGAACAGCTTTACCTAGGAGAAACCAAGATGGGACTAATGGGACAACCTGAAGGATAGGAGAGCACTCGTAGAAGTACCACCAGACTCTGTTAGAGAGCCTTAATAGGCAGCTCGAAAAACCCACAAATCTATCTAAGGAGTATCAGATGTGTGAAACAGGGCCAGATGAGACGCCTTCACGTTTCACGAGCGCCTCCTTGAGGCATACCGTGATAACTCCTATAGACCCTGAGGAGACCCGACAAGCCTCAAGGCTATTAAATCTGGCTTTTGTGACTCAGTCAGCCCCAGACATCCGTAAACAGATTCAAAAGATAAGATTGTTTGCAGGAAAACCAGGTCAGAATTATTGGAAATAGCCCAAAAGGTGTCTTAAAAAATAGAGATACCGAGAATGATCTAACTGATAAGTAAATTAACAGAGGTCACAGTGGCCGCATACAGGCTTCTGAAACCTCGAACCTAGACAAAGGCAACACATACAACAGAGACAAAAAGCGGTCTTCCCTGCCTACAAAACCAGGTGCTTATTCAAAAAATGGACATTGGAAAAATGAATGCCCCCAACGTAATCCAAAAGCTGTGCCCGCGATACACAGGCAGACTCCTCAGCCAAAACCAGTTATTAAAACTTTAGAAGAATAGGGGGGCCATGGCTCATATTCAAAACTGGTCTCCTGAGAGCCCAAGGTAACTTTCTCAAATGGGGGCCATCCTGTAAATTTCCTAGTGGATACAGGACTTCACATTCAGTGTATACAGAAGCCCATAGGACCCCACACTAATGAAACCATGGAATGCAAGTGGCAAACAGGAGAAATTAAAAAGTAAAAATGGACTACAGACCTGGACTGTTAACATAGGACGAGGAACATGTAACTCACTCCTTATTGTTATGCCTGAATGCCCATACCCGTTGGCTGAGGACGGGAGCCCGGGGGGGCCCCCCCCCCCTACTCCGCCTTTTAAGCAAACTTCAGGCAACTATCTCATTTCTGGAAGATATGCCTACAGTAGAATTGGGAATCCTGCAAAGGCCCTAACTATAAACCTGCCCATTAAGTGAGGAATATCTGCTTTTTCAAAATCCTATCCAAACTGTCAGAAGAAATGGAGAAATTTTAATTCACGAAAATTCCTACAGTTTGGGCTGAGGATAACCCTCTAGGGCTAGCTGAGCAATGCCACCAGTTGTAATACAACTAACATCTGGGGCTATGCCTCATCCGGGTTAAAACAATACCCCCATCAGTTTTGAAGCCAAAGAAGGAATTAAAACCCACATCAGGTGTCTCCTAGAAGTGGGGATACAATTAGATGTCAATCGCTTGGAACACCCCTTGCTGCCTGTCAAAAGGCCTGGACTCAAAGATTAAGACCATACAGGACTTAAGGAAGTGAACAAATGGGTAAAAACTATACACCCTACTGTCCCCTAAAAACCACACTTGCTGTTTGTTGCCACCTAGAACATACAGTTTTATACTGTAGTGGATTTGAAAGACGCATTTTCTCCATCCCTTGTCCAAACTGAGTCAGCCCTATCTCACTTTCGAATGGACGGATTTGGAGATGGGGATATCGGACAACTGACCCATGGACTCGACTACCTCAGGGATTAAAAATTCCCCCACTAACATTGATGAAACTCCTCATCAAGGTCGTGAGACGTTTCGCAGTAAGTACCCTGAGTAACCTTGCTCCAATATTTGGATGATCTCCTGTTAGCAGCAAAAGACAAGAGACTGTTTAAGGGCCACTCGGGGTTTGCTAGGAAACCTTGGCTCAATTCTGGGTACCGAGTCTCCAATAAAAAGGAAAAAAATCTGTTCCTCTCCAGGGTTACTTATTTGGGATATAGCGAGGGAAGGGAAAAAGACGGTTATCCCAATCCCCTAGAAGCCATAATGGATGATCCAACCAACCACTAAAAAGCAGGTTAGGGAATTTCTAGGGGCATTGTGAACTGCCGCCTTTGAATACCTGGAATATTGCGTGAAATTGCAAGTCGTTATAATACAGCAAACTGCAGGAGGCAAGTCCACTTTAATTTGACTGAGGAAAATGAATTGGGCCTTCAAAAATTTAAGGAGGCTCTGGTTCAGGCCCCTGCCTTAACCCCCCTGATATATCTAGAGCCCGTTCATCTTTTATGTTCATGAGAAAAGAGGGTAATTGTGTAAAGGAGTTCTTACCAAAATTTAGTGCATGAAAAGAACAATTGCCTACAATTCAAAAAGGCTGGATCCTGTAAGCATCAGGAGGCCTCCCACAGGGGGGGCTTGTTTTACGAGCCATAGCGGCTACAGCAATACTGGTAAAGGAAGCAGACAAACTTTCTCTGGGGTCAGACTCCACTGTGACTGCCCCTCACAACAGTGGGAACCCTATGAGGATTGCCACCAGTCCATGGATGTCAAATGCCCGTCTCACTCAGTACCAGCTCTCCTCCTAGACAAGACAGATTGACCTTCAGTAAATCCCAGGCAATCAATCCTGCCATCCTTCTTGCCTAGATGATATCCCAGAGAGCCATCATGACTGCTCAGAGATGCTGGATGTCATCCCAAGGTAACCGACCAGACCTGACTGACATTTCCTCACACCAACAGAGAGCAGACCTTTTACACCGATGGTACAGTTATGTCCGGTATGGAATAAGGTATGGCGGGAGCAGCATTTGTAATTGGCCAAAAGAAATTATCTGGGCACAGGCTTTAGCCGCAGAGGCTCATCAGCCCATAAACGCAAAAATCGATGCAGTAACACAGTCATTGAGATGTGCAGAGGAAAACAGGGTAAACATTTACAACGGACAGCCATTTGCCTTTTGCTACAGTACATGTGCATGGACAGATATACAAACAAAGGGGATTTTTAACTCATATGGAAAGACTATCAAAAATAACAAGAAATCCTTTAAAAAAAAAAAAAAAAAGCAATTACTGGCGCTATCTGTTTGACAATAAACTGGCTAATTATCCACTGGCCTGGACACCGTAAAGACAATAGCCCCCAGACCCAAGGAATAACTTGGCCATCAAACAGCCCAGGGAAATAGCCCTTGGGTGGTGTCAAAATGTCAAACTGATTCTTGAACTCTCAAATTGCCCCAAACTCCAGTTAAAATTGAGGAATGAAAACTCTCTCATTACACTACTGAAGAGATAAACTTATACTCCTCTATGGGAGCCCAACAAAACTAGACACAGCTGGTGTAACGGCTCTCCCAGATGGGAAAATTTTGCATGCTAAGCTTATAGGAAGAAAAATTGGTTAACTGATCTTCATCAGGCGATACATTTATCCCCCCAAGAAGACTTCAGAACTAAATTTCACCCCACTTTGTCCCGGGAACACCGAGGGATACTCCATAATCATATCAAGGATCGCTGCATTACATGTGCACAGGTAAATGCTAAAAAGAACCATCATTCCACAGGGAAACAGAAGTCAGGTACTGTACCTGGTGAATTTTGGGAATTGGACTATACTGAAATTAAAACCGACTATATGAGGGGGAAATAAATACTTGTTAGTCTTTGTTGTAAACTGTCCGCAGGCTGGGTAGAAGCCTTACCTACACAAAATAAACAGAAACAGCAACAAAAGTATTAAAAACTAATAACTGAGATTGTTCCTAGATTTGGCCCTTCCTCTAACTTTGGGTCTGACGGTAATGCCCGCCATCACGGCCAAATTATCTCAAATTAATTTCAAGAGCCCTGAATATAAACTGGAAATTACATTGTAAGTACCAGATCCTCAAAGTTCAGTGAAGGTAGAAAGGATGAATAGAACATTAAAGTAACTTTGACTAAAATTAATACATGATACTGGTGGTAACTGGGTTGATCACCTGCCATTTGCTCTCTTAGGGCCCCGTTGCAACTCCTTTACTGGAAAAATTAACTCCTTATGAAATAATGTATGGGCGGTACACTGCTTTGGTGTCCCAGAGTACACCAAGATCTGGTGGGAGACATTCCAATCTCAGAAACCACTCTCATAAGGGCTACAACTAATCATAGATAAGATCTTTCCCCAGGTCCAGGCTGCACAGCCTGTAGGACAACTAGACTGCCCGATCATTCCATTCCACCCAGGCGATGCTGTGCCTGATACGACGTTTGAGAACTAACAGCCCTTTGAGCCCGGTGGAAGGGCCGTTACATCGTGTTTCTCTGCACACCACTGCCATCAAAGTTGCTGGTATTCCTGCCTGGATCCATCACTCACAGCTAATGAAGGACACCTACAAAACCACGGAGGAAGAACAACCCACAGGAAGAGAATCCAGCAGCCAGAGTGGAAAATGACAGAGCGTGGGCCTTTTAAAGTTAAAATTACTAAGGATTAATATTTTTGTCACTAGATTCTTATTGCTTTCCCTGTTATAAAAAAGCATTATGCAATAATTTTTGCGCTGTTAGGAGTATACATGTAATCCTTGGTTTTAGCTATGGCTGGCCTCCAACAAACCTTGTACCCCATCAGGTAGCCCAAGAAGGACCTGCCTATTGCAGGATCTCCACTAATACTAAATTGTACTAACACATAGTCAAGATCCGTAATAGGCCTATCAAATGGTATAAAGATAACCAAGAAAATTTTTAGTCAGAATATTCAGGAGGGACCATGGAGAAATCTTACAGACCAATCTCTAGGGGATAATATAAATTTTGGAATCTATAAATACTCCTGCTCACCCTCAAGAGTTCAGGACAGTATTCCTGTACTAAGCTAAAAAAGGGGGCCCCATAGATAACTGTTTTATTCAAAAGCTACTTTACAGTGGATGTTTCCTGTTAGTTCCCCTAAAATTCGAGTAACTACTCAAATTTTTGGTTACAAATGGCTGTTGACACTATGGACACAAAGTTCCCTTCTGTTGTACAAGAAGGAGAACTCCATCATCAATTGCTAGATACCAATCTTATGGGATCTATCTGTATAATATACTGACTAGTTTAAAGTCACTTGATAGATCAACACAGCAAGACTTGCCAGTATACCATGCAGAGGCCAGTTATTTTTGTTGTCAGCTTCACTGGTTATTCAAAGCAATGTTTATTGCATAGATTGCATCCTTCCCCCGGATCCCCCCCCCAATTGTTCTAATTGAGCAAAATATCTCCCTACCAATGGCAAACGACTGCCAACAGGATGTTTTTCTCTGTAATAAGCAACGTACCCGGCTTTGCCTACAAACTTATTCTGGATCATGTTCTATTGGAGCGGATCTTTGCTTTACTGCCATCACTGACAGCTCCCCACCGAATGGCCCGAATCCTGCCCTCCAACATCTAATTACAATTTAATCCCCCTAGACCCACTAAGACACTGCAATTGCAGCATCCCTTTCTTTTGCCACTTCCGGTCTAGTTGATGGCATACAAAGAGTAATCACAAATTACCTGTAGTTTTAGCAAAACAGCTAACCTTACAGCACAAGTTTTTGCCATAAATTAAGTCAATGAGAAGAAAGAACATCGCACCATCATGATACAAAAAATAAAAAGAGCGCAATTGATTTTCTTTTTAAGAAACATCACTTGGGTTGCCAACAATTCCCAGGCATTGCTTATTTAATGTTACAGATTAATCTAACGTGTATCCAACAACAGGTTATGATGAGATAAGACCGGAGATTAACAAAATTAAAACGAGTAATTCCCTTGGTTTAGGCTTGGGAGATTGGTTTCCATGTTTAACATCTCTCTAAGGTCCTATAATTTGTATCCTTCTCCTTACTAGATAATGTCTCCCTGATGTTAATAACGAAAATGCTTCTTTTTGGTTTAATTGGGCTGCAATGTTAATTTCCTATTATGAACCATTGAATAAAATATAGCGCTATACAGATAACACCCTTTCAAAGATTTGAAAAGTAAAAAAAAATAGGGGGGGAATGATAAACCAGCCTAATTCCATCTTAAGACTGGGAGCCATCCTGTCAAAAAGTTATGAAAAGCCCACTTCAGTATTTCTATGAAATGCTAGGAAATCTTTAATTGGCTTGAAGCTTAATAGTCTGGCATGTCATTCCAGGCTTATGAGGCCACGCTCAGCGTCCTGGCTTTTCTTGACCAGAAATGAACAACTCTCTCTCTCTCAAACTAACGATAGCCTCATAAACTATTGATGTGTGGTATGACTTTTACTCCCCTTTTTTCTTGGAATGCAATGCCATGTAGATAATAGATTGCTTACTTGCATAGAATTACACATGTGCTTGGACCTAGTATATCTGTAATTTCCCAAAGTATGTTCTGAAACTCTTGAACTATAGAAAACTTCTTTGGTCTTCCTGGAAGAGCGGGGGCCTGACCCCAAGGCCCAGTGTTTAGGGAGGGGCAAGCCCCTGGTCCAGCTCTCTTTATAAAGTATGAGAATGATAAGCTTGCTTAAATCTAAAATTGAGTTGGTGGTCTTTTCTTTGCGTCTTGGATCACAAGTGCATTTGGATGCATGGTGTCCATTCACATATTTCTGTGTTTTTTTTTCCCCAATTGTTAGGATGAACACAAGCCTAGAAGTCTTATTTTTTTCTGAAGATAACCTAAGAAAGAACTCCTGAGAATGTGTTATAGGAACAAGGAGTAGGGAAACTGACTAACTCCCATTTGACTCCATCCATGTTTTTTTTTTTTTTGTTTTTTATGGTGGGATCAGAGAAGAATGGCCATGGTTGTGAAGTAAAGTCTTATGAAACATCTGAAGAAGCCCATATAATGCAGTTGGAAAGCAACCTATTTTAATGTGTTGCCCCTGAATATAGGGAAGAGTGGACCCTCCATTTTTTTTTCTGGCCTGAAAACATCCCAGGAATATATGAAATAATAAAAAATGTTTCAAGCTCTCTCCATTGAGTCATCCAGATATTTTCTTTTGGGATCAATAATAGCACACAGGGGCCTTTGCAGCTCTGAGATTAGAACCCAAAGATTCTTCACAGTCTAATATATCAAATATAAAGATAGGGGCAGGGAATATAGGTCAGTATGGTAGAGTGCTTGCTTCACATGCACAAGGGCCCTGGGTTTGATCCCCAGCACCACAAAAATAAATAAATAAAATAGATAAATAAATACAAGGTAAAAAAACACTTCTAGCCTGGCGCGGTGGTGCACGCCTGTAATCCCCAGCACTTTGGAGGCTGAGGCAGGAGGTTCGCGAGTTCTAAGCCAGCCCATACAGCAATGGCAAGGCACTTAGCAACTCAGTGAGACCCTGTCTCTAAATAAAATACAAAAAAGGTCTGGGGATGTGACCCATGTGGTCGAGTGCACCCTGAGTTCAATCCCCAGTACCACAAAAAAAAAAAAAAAAAAAAAAAAGAACACTTCATGAAGCCTTTTTTTTTTTTTTTTTTTTTTTTTTTTGTAATTCTAAGAAGGATCTTGGAAAAGAAAATATCATTGGTACATGATGGTATATGCCTGTAAGCCTGGCAACTTAAACCCTGTCTCAGAATTAAATGTTTTGAAGGTACAGCTTAGAGGTAAAAAGTTCCCTGGGTTCCAAACTATAGTAACACACACACACACACACACACACACACACACACACACACAAAGAAAGAACTATCAAACTCAATCTTTTAAAGGGCATGCATCTGTCCTTTTTATAACTATGTGCAGGATATGAAAATATTTATTTATATGCAACACAGCAGATAAAACTGTATGAACAATTTATAATTCCATTTAAATTATCTCAAATATATTTAACTATAAGCTGGACTTAGGAAGAATTGGGCTATTATAAAATTTAATCACAGAATGCCCATGAAAAGCAATAATTCATATACTTTATTTTTAAAGACATTTTCTCATATGTAGACTAATAAAATAGCCTCCCTACTGGTATCAGCAATGTATATTGGGAGAACTTGGGTAGTGAAGAGGGGTCACTAAATTAACTCACATTTGTTCTATTTAATCCATAGTTGATCTTGTCATCTTAGCCTCTACCATTTATGTAATTGTTTTTTGTAGAAAATTCAAAGTTAGTAATTTTGGATAAGTATAATCAATGTTAATGATTTCAATCACCTGTCCAATCTATGTCTAGTCAGACGTAGTGGTTCACAGTACTTTCAAGCACTGAGGCAATGTTTAGTCTCATGATAGCTTTCTGCCCCTCATAAGTGTTATCTGCTTATGTAAAGGCAGGAGGATGGATCTGCTTATGCCTTCCTGGAGTTCTGGGGTAATATGGTTGGGACATATATTGCTCCACTGTCCTGAGTTGATTTCACCCCTCAAAATGCGGGGCATTTGCAGGTATCTCTCTGGGCTCAATGCCCTGATATCTTTCAGTGTGGATGTTTGTGGCTTTGCCGACACCTTGTGGCCTAGTACATAGTTCCAGGGAATATTGATGGGTGGTGTCAGTCAGTCTTATGCTCCTGAGTGAGCTTTCCTTTCACTCTTGCTGACTCTAGAACCCTCACACTGATAGGGGACAGACAGACACAAATGGTGGGAACACAAGGCTCAGGGGAATAATTCCTATAAACTGGGCCCACTGTGCTGATCACCACATGATTTTTTTCTAAGATGGAAAATTACATGCAGCCCTGCCTGACTTAAATTGGGGACAGAATATGTGTACTCCACAGCAAACTACCTGTTATCTGCAGGATAAATGCAGGCCCAAAATAATGTTCATAAGAGGAACCAGGTTAACTTGAAGGGCAGACTTTTGTGAATCCCTTTTCATAGACCAGATCTTAGAATTCTGGGAGGGAAGAATAATTCCCTCCTAAGCATAAAATCTGTAGAATTTATGTTAAGAATATATTTTTAGAATGAGTCAGCATGGGCCAAATTAACCTAGAGTTTTTATAGCAGTGTGGACTGGAAAGGCTCATGTTATCTTGCTGTCCATTCAAAAGTCAAGAGGTGGACCTGGCATAGGGACTCTCTGGAAATTCTATGTGGTTCCTCCAGAAAAATGGTGTGCAGGAGGGGCATGCTGTTCCTCTCCTCTCTGAGAAGAACCATACCCACTCTCTCCCTTGCAGATGGTCTCCAGTTCCCCTTCTAATAAAACTCATTGCTTGTCATTCTGAGTGACATGTTTGAAAATCTTGCTGATTCTATTGCAAGAATCAAGGTTTGAATGGGGACTTTTGTGCTGCCTCAGTTCTCAGGAAGCCCTGGCCCTGTAACAGCACTTTGCCGATTCACTGTCTGCCCTACCATCCAGGTTATTCTACCTCTAATTTCTGTTTGGGGGAGTCATCATTTCCAGGCACCACATAGGTCCTGTGTCCAGACAACCCACTTAAACTAGGCCAAGAGACAAAGCCATTTCACTGCCTGCCAATCTACCAAGTGACACCCCCCAACATCATTAGCCCAATGTGCTACATTTTAAACCATTTGAAGTTATCTCATTTTCCTGTTACCTTCATGTGAGTAATGTTAAAGAATGACCAAATTATTTGTATCAGCTCTCTGCTGTTGCAACAGGAGGCTAAAAAAGAAAGGGACAAGGGGGGGGATTGGACAAATGGGTCATAAGATCAATTCACTCATATGAATGTATTCTTGAACATAGATTTGTTTCTTTAGACATAGATTTTTTCATGAATATATTTTTATCATTGATGAGATGCTTATTTTAATTCCATTCAGAAAATAATGTATAATGTTAGGAATATATTCTTAAAGAATAAAATCTTTTTTGTTTATGTACATATATATATTTTTCTTGGGTACATTCATGAATAGAAGAGTCTCACATGAATACACTCTGATGAGTGAGAATATGTATTAATGAAAAGAGGGTCATAAGCATTCAATCCTGTTCAATAATCTTGTAAAAATCTTGTAAGACATCTTTACTATACTTTCTTTCTATTCATAATTCTCCAGGTCTAGGTTCAGGGATGAGTGCCATGGTAAATCAAATCTTCCTTAAAATGCTGTTAAGAAAGAAAAATGAAAAATAGTCCAATTAAAACCAAAAAGTTAACAGGAACCATGAAGCTGGGGGAATAGTTCAGGGGATAAAAAGCTTGTGAGGCCCCTGTGCTGATGCTGAGGTTTCCTGTCACCGAGAAGGAGGGCCCAGGAATCCTCCTGGTGGTCTTCTTTACATTCCACAAAGAAAAAGCTGAACATTTCCTTAATCGCCTTTTTTCCTTTCTTTTGTGACATTCCTTACATTCTTTTCCCTTAAACAAATGGAGACACAGGCCAGCCAAGGTGAAGCTCACACTCTCATATAGTGAAAAGTGAGCAAGAATGATTTTTAAAAGTGGACATCTCAGACCTTATTTCTAAAACTTACAATCTATAGAGTGCCTCTGCTGTCCCTATCCCCAGAGTGGACACTGTTATATATGTGGTAACAAATTGACTTGAGAATATTCAGTGATATTCGATATCGCTGACTTTTTAATATGATTACCTTTTACTATAGCCTTCTTTCAAGAGATAAAAAACATGTCATCATTTTTATTTTCTTTGAATTTCTCCATTTTCGTAACGTAGATCTTTTTTTCCATTCCTTTTTTTTTTTTTTATTTTTTTTTCCCCCTGACATGTTGTGTATCCCCAACAGAAACACTGAGAAACAATGACATCTTTATAACCATCAAAACAATGTACCACATAAAATTTAAACGATAACAAAAAATTGTGTACATTAAATGTTAATATGAATATTTTAATTTTCGCTTTGAAAGAAAATCATTAGGTTGACATCTTACTGAAAATAGGGATAAAGAGAGAGGTACCATATCGGGCTATGAGCAGGCGGATTATTCTAAAAGCAACCAAAAATAAGGCTGAAACAGAAATACTAGAGACAAGAAAAATGTAACTCATTTTGGGTAAGGTGGCTGCTATATATGTAGGTGACCATTCTATACTGTACCCAGAGTTTATCAAGTTATCAGAATTGATGGTGCAACACAAATGTGTGTGTGTTTGTGTGTGTGAAGATGGAGAGGATGGGAGAGGGAGAGACAGGACCTTGCTTAGTGTAACTTTGGTTATTTCTATAGGAGTTCATCAGTGGAATAAATCTTTGCCTGAGAGAAATCATTATTTTTTATTTGAAATTTAATAGTAGAACTTTAAGTTTTCTATTAGGCTTCATTTCGAGTTTTGCAGAGATTATTTGGACTTTCTGTCAACCCTAATTGTTAATTTTAGGCAGAAGGATTTTCTCTTATTTTGTTATTATTTTATCTCCATTAATGTCAGTACTTCCTTTCCTATGTTTGCATTTGTTATAAAAAAATAAGTTCCCTATGTTTTTAGAGGCTATTATATATATATATATTTTTTTTTTTCAGGCTGATTTCATCACTGCAGGAATTAACTGGAGAAAGAATTTAATTGATATATGATTCAGCTAGGTTGAAATTCAAATGAAGCTACATGGACAGACCTTATCACTGGGCTCTGGAAGAAATTCAAGAAAAGATCAACTATGCTTTTAGGGAAATACAAAAGGATTTTAAAAAATAATGTATTATTAGCCAAATGAGAGTAAAAATTGTAGTTATCAGAGGTTGGGGAGGGTCAGGTAGGAGGGGGAATCAAAGATGATGGTTACAGGTACCAGGTGCAGTTGGATTAGGTGAATAACCTCTAATGCTCTATAGCACAGTAGTATAATAAGACTGAGGTGTTTTCCATTGTATATTCACAAATAGCTATCAGAGTGTTACAGATTTGAGGCATATCAGAGAAACTGAGGCAGCATGAAGACCCCCCTCTTGAAACCAGATTCTTGTAATCAGGATTTTAGACATTTAGGCCATGAATTACAGCAATGAATTTAATGAAGGGACAGGAAAAGAAGAAGAGAGTGGGTCCTCTCAGAGAGAGAGACAATATGCTGCTCTTGCACTCCAGTTTTACTTGGGACCCCCAGAGAAGTTTCCAGATAGTCCCACCCAGGTACACCTCTTGACTTTGACTGAGAGCAAGAATGACATCATACTTTCAAGTCCCCACTGCCATAAAAAATTCAAGTCCTAGGCAATTTATTATGTCTGTTTCCAGTTTAATTCTGAATGTGATAGATAAAAAGAATGATCCATATCATCTTTGCTCCCATTTTTACTGAGAATGAGACTGTAAAGCTCTACATAGGAGTTAAATAAGCTTGTTTAATCACATTGCCTAGAAATTAGCACTCCCAGAATGAAGTCTACCACCTTTTGTTTCCAAGAGTCCTTGGTCACGTTAACATTGACTTGTCATGTTCACATCAAAGATAATGACCAATAAATATTCTCCTGTCCTTTAGTTTAGAAGGTAGGTGTGGTTTGGAGTCTTAGACTCCACCCCAGGGTCACAAGGCACATACATGGGGCAAGTTTAGGTTAAGGAATGTGAAAGCCCACCTGTCCCTGGAAAGGTGAAACCTAACCTGTGTAGTCATCATGATGCAAGGGCCCACTTTCCTGGTATCTCTGTTCCTTAATGCACATAATATAGGTAGGCACCAGATTCCCACTGTGCTAGCGTAAAACATGTCAGCACTAGCACCATGAAGATCAGGGTATGCAGTGTTGTAGAAAGCACAGAATGGACCTGAAGGAAGTAGAGTTAGCATGATATTCATCCATCTTTAAATGAAAGTATTTATTAAATATTTTCCAAATAGCAGGGCTTACATGTTACAAGAGAAGCTTGTGTCCTAGCCATGTGGAAGGCTCTATGTTCTATCCCTGCACTGAAACAAAAAAAAAAAATAGTCTGAAGATGGGGGAACCTCTGAAATTAAGAGCAACTTCCTCATGCTGTAGAGGCCCACCTGCTCTATGGCCAAACACATGCCAAGGAAGCCTGAGAAATGGAGGTTGGCCCCTACCCTGCCAGACCTCTCACAGGCAAATAAATCTATGTTTCCTGCCTTTTTACTCATTTGCTACCTCTGCCACAAACCCCCCACCCCGCCCACCCAGGGATTGAACCCATGACTGAACCCAGGGACACGTAACCATGGAGCTACATCCACAGACCTTTATAAGAATTATTGTTACTATACATATTTAGTTTTTAGTTAATAGATAGTCACATTAACTCTATGTTTTTTAGTTATTTTTAAGTGGTTCTGAGGATTGAAATAACCCTCAGTGCCTCACATGTGGCAAGGCATGTGCTCGCCACTGAGCCACTTTCCCAGTCCCACCCGTTTTATTTTTTATATTTGAGGACACCAATCTCACGGAGTTGCATAGAGGCCTCACTAAGTTGCTGAGGCTGGGCTTTGCAAATTGCGAATCCCCTCTGCCTTAGCCTCCAAAGCCATCTTCGTGATTTACAAGGCATGCGTTTACCAAGCCGAGGGCCTTTTCTCTTATTAAAGCTTTGTTTACACTCAGATATATGGAAAAATGGAATATTTGATATAGTTGTAATCTTTTATCTTCCTTCAAAGTTGGCTTTGATTTAAAAAACTATTTTTCATCCCAAATTAGACCTCTAAGTAGTTGTGGAGCAGCCAAATTGAATAGCATATATTCCCCCTATCCCTACTCAGTAACAGAAGTTGGCCCAGTAATAGAACAACTGTCAACCCACCACCACCCAATTAAATTTATTTTTAACAAGAAGTAGTGCAAGATGGTAGGTCAACAAGACGAGAGTGGATCACAACTACCTCTTTTTCTCATGATCATAAAGATGAAATGTCATAAGATATATCAGGGAGGGTTTAGGCATGGGACCTGAACCATAGCCTCCTTAAAAATTTTGAAGAGCCAATTCATTTTTCCACAGTCCAAATTTAAAGGTGATATTGCCTCCTTGTCAGTGTGCAGTAATTATAACGGCTTGGCAGATTATCATCAAATTCCAGGGATCCAAAGAGCGGCAGTATCCAACTGCCCCCTAGAAATTCCCTAACCTAGATTTTTAGTGGTTGGGGGTTGAGATACCGTCATTATGGCATCTTATGCCGGGATTTGGGATAACAGTCTTTTCCCCTTCCCTCAAGCTCATATCCCACAAATAAGTAACACCGAGAGGATCAGATTTTTGTCCTTTTTCATGGATACTCGGTACCCCAATTGAGCCTAGGTTCCTAGCAAACCCCGATTGGCCCTTAAAACAGTCCTCTTTGTCTTTTGCTGGTGTTGCTAACAGGAGATCATCCACATTTTGGATGTCAAGGATTACCATCAAGTGGTACATACTGCGAAACAGTCCCACAGATCTGATTGAGAGTTTTCTTCAAGAAAAAAAAGTGGTGGAATTATTTATATCCACTGAGGAAGTCGGAGTAATTGGTCCAGTTGACACCGAAATCCCCATCTCCAAATTCGTCCATTCGAATAGCGTAGATAGGATGACACAGTTTTGACAAAGGGATGGAGTAAAATGTGTCTCTTCAAATCCCATTACAGTATAAAAAACTGTAAGTTCTGGTGCTACAAACAGCAGAAGTGATAGGTTTTTAGTGGTCTGGTTGGGTGTATGGTTTCTACCCGTTTTTTTTCACTTCCCTTAGGTCCTTTACAGAGACAGAAATCATAAGAGTCCCCAGGACTTTTGGACCAGGCTGCAAGGGGGTGTTTCCAAGCACGATTGACATCTATATTTAAGTATCCCACTTCTAGAGACACCTGATGTGGGTTTCTTATTTCTTCATTTGGCTTCTAAAACTGATGGTGGAATTGTATAACCCGGATGTGCTTTTAATTTAATTTTAACCCCAGATGTTATTTTGTATTACAACTGGATGGGACATGCCACAGCTAGCCCCTAGAGGGTTATCCTTCAGCCCAAACTGTAGAAAAATTACTTGAATTAATAATTTCTACCATTTTCCTTCTGAAGTTTGGATAGGATTTTGCAAAAAGCCTATATTCCCTCACATAATGGGCATGGCTATAGTTAGGGCCTTTGCAAACCCCACCAGATTCCCCAATTCAAATGTAGGCATATCTCCATGAAAATTGAGATAGTGGCCTGAAGTTTTGCTTAAAAGGTCCCGTCCCAGCGAACGGGAAAGGCGCATTCAAGGGGCTAAACAAAATGAGAGGAGTGTAGTTACAGTTCCTCGTCCTATGTTAAACAGTCCAGTCTGTAGTCCATTTATTACTTTTCTTATATCTCCTGTTGCCACCTTGGCACATACTTCCCATTGGATTCATTAGTTAGGGGACCTATGGTCTTCTGTAACCACTGTATGAGCAGACTCCTGTAACCACTAGGAAATTTACAAGGTTGGCCCCCAATTGAGAAAGTTTACCATTGGGGCTCTCAGTAGCCAGTTTGATAGTGCCATGGCCCACATATTCCTTCTAAAGTTAAAACTGGTTTTGGCCTGAGGCGCTCATGGCCTGTTGATCGGGGCAAAGCTTTTCGGATTACGTTGGGGGGTCATGTCATTTTTCCAATGTCCAATTTCTTTGCCAATAAGCACACTGGATTTGTAGCCGGGAAGACCGACGTTTTGTCTCTGTGTGTATGTGGTTCTGCCTTTGTCCTAGGATTCTGTAGGTTTCAGAAGAATGTAATGCTGACACAGTGGCCCGTGTTTAACTTTATTTATCAGTAGATCATCCTCGGCTATCTCTATATTTTTTCAAACACCTATTGGGCTATTTCCCAATAATTCTGGACTACAGGATATGTCCTAGGCAAAAACCATCTTATCTTTTGAATCTTTTAACGAGATGTCTGGGTCTGACTGAGTCACAATAAGCCCGATTAATCGCCATTGTAGGCATGTCGGGATCATCCAGTGACATAAGAAATAAAGAAAGGAAAAATATATAAAGAGGGGGAAAAAAGATATATAGACGGTATGCCACAAGGTGGTCGCTTCGAGAAACGCTGAAGGCGACTCATCTGGCCCTGTTTTCACATCTGCAACCTTAGAAAGATTTGTGGGATTTTTCGAGCTGCCCTCTAAAGGCCCTCTACCAGAGTCTTGGAGGTACCACCGCGTTTCTACCATCCTACCTTTAGTATGTCCCATAGACCACAGCTTGGTCTTCTCCTAAGGTAAAGCTCGTTCAATCACTTCTGTTTTTTCGATCGCTTGTATAAGAGGCACTTATCCCAGCAGCGCTTTAGCCGCTTCTTGCCAGGATTCGCTCCACCTTTCCTCTGTGGTTGATAGAGAGTATGGGAGAAGAATCTGTGACAGTCATCCCAAGGTGGGGAGGTGATTAAAGAAAACGGAATCAACCAAGAGGAAATCAAGGAACTAGGATCCGTGCTAAAAGGGGGGATTCTGGTTTTTCCAGTTATATAGGTCTGTTATGGAAAATTGGAACATACACGTAGCGACCTTCTGGAATCTGCGGGAGAGGAAGAACAGGGGGCCGGGAGTCGGTTTCCACTTCAGTGGGATATTAATAAAAATGGAGAGAGCCCGGCAGGTCGGCCAGGGGAAGCCAATTGAGCCCCCTAGGGCCTTCCTAAGGGCTGGCCCTGTCAGGTTATGGGGAGGAGAAAGAACAGGGGCTGGCTTCCTTTGGGAACTTAGAGTTGGAGGAAGTGGGATGAGCTGGGGCAATTGAAGAAGCGGTTGAGGGGAGGGAGAGGGAATGGTGGAGTAGTTAGTGAGCAGCTGCGACTGCACCCAAGGCAGGAGGATAAAGAGGAGCCGAAGCATCTGGTGGAAAGAGGGAATCCACTGGGAGTGTCCCTGTAGGACAGGGCTCTTAGTGGAATTATGGTTTGTTTTTTTGAGGGACCCCCTGGGGTTTCTCCCAGCCATAACCCGGGCAGACCTCCCTCGTCCGTTCCGGACTATCAAACCTTCATCCAGGCGGGGAATTAGTTGTTTGCCTCTGCCCAGGGTAAATATATCCTAATTTGATGGGGTGGCCAGGATTACCAAGAAGTGATGTTAAGATATAGCCCATGCACTTTGGGGATCAGAGGTGCCCTCAGGGGGCCAGCCGACCTCCGAAGGTGGCCAAATCTACTCTACCTCACAAGAATGTTCGGAAAGGCCGTTCTTGTGATGGGATAATCAATATACTGCTTAACAAAATGGGGATAAAGTTTGTCCAAATTCCTTAAAACACAGTTCAAAGGAGCTCACTTACTTGTCTTATTACCCATGTTGTTTCTATTTTTAACATTTACAACAAGAAGACACAATGAGAAAAGCAGAAAACAAAACAAAATAAAAACAAACCAAAAAAACAGAACACAGGACAATACACAAAAGAACAAGAACAAGGCGCAAACCAAACAGGGAGCAGGGCAACGTCACTTGCTAATGCTTCCAGACAGGAGTGCGGTGTTTTTGTAGGTTGTGTGCCTCGTTCCTGGGTACCTCTCTGTCCCCAGTGGGAATTCCCGACCAGAACCAGAAAGCAGTGCGACTTTGCTACTGCCCTGGACAGGAGTTGTTATGTGCTTGCACAGACACCTCGCTATCCCCAGAAGAGATCTCAAAAAACCAGATTACCAGATGTTCACTAGGGCGCCACTTACTTGTGGTGTTTTTTTTTTTTTTTTCACAACTGGTTGCTTGCTAATTTTTGATGCGGCAGTTTATACTCCAGTAGTCCAGAAGGACTGATAGGCACACCCTGGAGGGGGGGAGGGGGGGGGGCCTTGGAAGTTCTCAAGGTGCGCACACCCCCTAGGGTTGCACTCCACCCCGGAAGTCCAGAGCAAAGGTTCGGCTTCAGAAATTTGTAGTGGTCTGATCTCGCTGCGGCCTCCAAAAAATGTTGATCCCAAAAGACGCAAAAGAAAAAGACCACCAACTCCAATTTTAGATATAAAGCATGCTTATATTGTATTACATATAATGAGAGCTGGCCAGGGCCTTGCACCCCTCCTCCAAACACTGGGGCTTGGGGTCAGCCCCGCTCTCCGGGAAGACAAGGTCATTTATAGTTCAAAGAGTTACAGAAAATTTGTGGGAAAACTTCGAGCTAACAAGGTCAGACATGTGTATTCAAAGCAAGTAGCAAACTATATCTACATGGCATTGCATTCCAAGAAAAAAGGGGAGTAAAAGTACAAACCCACATCAAAAGTTTATGAGGCATCGTTAGTTTGATGAGTAGAGTTGTTATCTGGTCAAGGAAAGCCAAGACCTGAGCGAGCTCAAGGCCTCCTGGAATGATAATGCCAGTCAATTAAGCTCAAGCCCAATATAAGAATCCTAGCATTTCATAGAAAACCTGAAGTGGGCTTTTCATAACTTTGTGGACAGGGATGGCTCGCAGTCTTAAGATGGGAATTAGCTGTTTTATCACACTAAAACTACAAACCCTTGTGTTTAACAAAAAGAACACTTAAAAGTCAGACAGCAAAAAGCCCATGTAAGAGAAACTTTATTATGGGAAAATTAAAGTGAAATAAGGTAAGGTAAAATTAAACCTCAAGTTTATTTTATCAAGAGAACCACTCTCAAGGGAGAGAGTGTCATCTCCCAGAAGAGAATGATGAGGTAAACAATGTTGTTTCCAAATTTATTTACAGTTTGACATTTGCCTTGAGGAACTGGGGACCACCTTCTGCATTATTTGTCAATTAGTATTCAGTACTCCTTCAGGTAGGCAGTGGAGTTTTTTACCTTAGTGGGTCTTCTCTGGAACTGTCATGATAGCCATCTTAGTCAGGGCTTCTTTATATAAGTCAGTTTTATGTTAGGTCAGGTGCAGCACTAGTAACACAGCCCCCCATGTTGAAATACCCCCCCAAGAAGACAACTTGGGGCCATCACTCGCTTACTTTTTATCTTGATGTATATGGGCCTGCCAAGAGTTAGTCCTATACATTTTTTTCTTCATGTATTTTCCCCTGTTATTTCCCCAAGTACTCCTTTTTACTTCTGTTTGCTCACTCTCAATGTCTGTATACCTGATGTTTTAACTACAGGTTTTTCTACTAGTTATTTTACTGATCTTCCATGGCAGTAGAGTTTAAAGGAAAAGTTACGAGAAGCAAAGAGAAAGGGTAAAAGCAGTGCGTGACGCATGAGAGCGGGACGTGCAATGCCTACGGGTAGCAGGTGCAAGGTGGGGTTGGGATGGGGGTGGGGTTGGGTTTGATGGTTAATTGGTGCATGTCTCGTATTAGCGCAAGTCTGAGTCATCTTACGAGTTCGATCACGGCGAAGCAGTGGGGAGCCAATCTCGCTATAGTAACGTCCCGCGATGTATATCATTGCATTAATGACTCATGCAATGAGTGCTTCCAATAATATAATGTATATCAACATTATCATAGTCACTGTGAACTGTTCTATGTTTGATAAAATGTAAATTGATATGGGTTTATTAAAAGTGACCAAAAAAGGTATGGGAGACTGGATGGATTCAAGACTGTCGAACAAAAACAAAGTGTCCCTGTTCTGTTTATCAAATCAACCACATAGTTTTAAATAATAATCAATAAGGGACCTCACCAGCTATATCTTTGTACACCTACTTATTCTTTGTTTTCTTTAAAGTGCAACAAATTAAATACTAGAAATGTCTGAATTCTTAAACATATTTAATCCACCTATATTGATGAGGTTGGTTCATTTGAAATGTATTTTTATACAGTTCGTACTCAAAAATAACCATGATATTCTTAAGGAAAAAATTCCCCGAAAAGTTACATAACATGAATCTACATAGAAAAAATCTAAACACCAGAAATATAAATTTCCTTTTCATATATATATATATATATGTAATATATATATATATATATATTAACACACACACACCATTAGTTTGTAGATGAACACAATATCTTTTTTTATTTTTTTTATGTGGTGCGAGGGGATAGAACCCAGTGCCTCCATGTGTGAACAGTGCTCTAACAACTGAGACTACAGCCCCAGGCTGCATAAATATATTCTTTTTATCATTCAATAGAAAACGCGGTTATGAGATGGGGCTTTTGGGAGGATCAAGGGAGAGGATATTGAGTCTCAAAGGAAACAAGAATGAATTATTTAAATATGCAGGAAGTGCCCGTTAGTGGGCTGGGGTTGTGGCTCAACAGGAGAGTGCTCCCTAGCACATGCACGGCACCACCTAAAAATAATTAAATAAAATAAAGGTATTGTGTCCAACTCAATTAAAAATAAATATTAAATAAAAGGAAGGAAATGTCGCATTTAGTTACTGAAATGCAGAAGCACCCATCAAACAGTTGCAGCTCCTGAGCTACCCAGGCATGCTTGCCTGGCCCATCGTCCTTGGATCCATGCCTTTGCTTTCAAAATGTAACAAAAGGGCAATGCCAAGAAGAGCGAAACTGATGTGAAATTGTGTAACTCTACCTGATCCTCTTCTAGTTTTGCCCTAGCAACATGTCCCTCTATAAATATTTTTTTTAATTTATTTATTTGCTTATAGTTGTACACAATGGGTTTATTTGTATGTTGGTGCTGAGGATCGAACAGGGGCGGCTCATCGTGCTAGGCGAGTGCTCTACCGCTGAGCCACAACCCAGTCCCCTCTATAATTTTTAACACCTAGGGCAATGGGCTCTCCTGTCTCTCCAACCTGGTTAGATTCCTGCATTCCCCTTAAATGTGTATTCATTGCTTTTCTTCCCAAGCTTGTGACTTCTCAAGATAAGCCACATTCTCCTGGAATATGCTTACTTCCTAAATAAAAACTTTTTTTTCTGTGTCTCTGGACCAAGTATATGCTGAAATTCTTTTCTGTATAAATCTCAAGAACCTGCTTGTCCTGAGTCAAGTCCCCTCTCTTCTCCAGGAACTTTTCAGACATCTTTCTCCATGAGAGTGAATAAGTCTCCGGTAATAAAGTGCCCAAACTTTCATTTTCAAGCTATTTCCATAGTTTAAAACATTCATTACTTATAGTGATGTCCTAACCACTGCATAGTCCCATGCACTTAACATGTGTTTAAAATAGGACAATTCAAATAAAATATATGTCCATGACACTGAAGAAACATAATTTATTTTCCTTGAGTCTTTAACTTCTAAAAACATTACTAGATGCTTAAAAGGCACATCCGAGAGCAGTATGAATTTATTAAATCAAATGAATGTGCTAGAACAGGAAGCATATTGAGTTGTGATGGTGTCAG
>JAKELJ010000521.1:0-24254 GCA_025594165.1 Tamias sibiricus
TCAATTTTCATAGTGATAAAGTTTGATTAAATTATTCAAGGTGAACAATGTTGTGTTTTTAAGCTATAAACTTATGTTACAATATACATTTTGAAGTAAAACTTTGAAATGAAAGAAAAAAACCTGATACAACATGCAAAAAGTAAGAGACAATTTCATAATTAGTGTGATATTTTAATAACGCTTTCTTAATAGTTCATCAAAAATAGAAAATCAGTAAGTTTATAGAAGACATGAACAACACTATCAATCCAACTGTGATTCAAATTGCAATTGTGTAACACGTACCTAACCACTCCCAATAGCCCATTAACTATCAATGGATTAATATAGCAAGTGAATTAATCCACATGATGAGGTTAGAGCCTAATTAATGCCTAAAACAATCAAGTCTGAACCTTGTTGCACTAGGGATCAGTTTAATAATGAGCTTGGAAGGCGGGAGGGAACTTCCAGATCTAAACTATAACAATTAGAAAACAAGAAAATCTCAAAGTAATGACTTTACTTCCATCTTAAGAATCTATAGAAAGTACAGGGAATTGAATCAAATTAATCCATGAATAATAAAAAAAGCAAATATTCCAGGCAAAAATCAATGAAATAGAAGTAGAAAAAAAGAATAAAAATTAATGAAAGCAAAGATACATTTTTTAGAAGATCAATAAAATTCTTTTCTATCTAGTCACATACATTAATGAGGAAAAAAAAAAAAGGAAGAAGAAGAAGAAAGAAGAAGAAGAAGAAGAAGAAGAAGAAGCCAAGTTACCATATCAGAAATGAAAAGGATGGGTCTCTCTAGAGAATCCTACAAGAAATAAAATAACATAAAGGATTAACAACACTGTGACAATATCTTGGAATAACATGCATGAAAGGTAAAAATTTCTTGAAGGAACAAACTAACTGAACTCATAAGAGAAATAGATAATTTAGATAGCCTATATGTGCTAAAAAATATTTGTAGTTTACAAAACTCCTACCCATAAATTAAACTCTAGCCTGGATGACTTTCACACTTGATTTTTATAAAACATTAATTCATATCATATCTTGAGTTTGACACAAAAGTTTCCAAGAAAATTGAACAAGAGAAACATTTCCCAATCCTCTATGAGGCCAAGATACTAAACCTAGACAAGAAGCAATTGCAAAAAAAAAAAAAAATATATATATCTATATATATATATATATTATTATATGCAATTAAATTTATTTGTTTTTTAAAGGCAAAACACCTTATATGTTCATACTGGAATCATTTTCTAAGTAAAGTCAGGGAGATCAGGCTATAATTCCGCATGTGACTTAACCTCTTCTATCATTGTTTTTAACAGCAAAAAAATCTTGGCTCACAAGGACATTAAAGATGAAATGAATGCAGCAATACTTCCTAAGAAGTTTTTCATTTTACTTTTATCTCAGTTAATAAAATACAACCTGCAGTTCTTTCTGTTCATTAACCGTTGGGGGCTAGTTTAATAGCTATGCAGGAGCCGAGACTGCGTAAAGAAATGGGGAGAAATCAAGGTACTTGTGGAAAAGTCCCTTGAAACCTAGAAGTTTGTACTGTATAAAATATACTGAGAACAAAGGGGCAATGCTCAAGTTTTGAAGAGAACTCTGCTGAGCCTGCGCCAGTGCTAAATGAACCCTTGCTCTTCTACATCTTTAAAGGCCACCTTGTCCTCTTTCCAGTGTCATAATTTTTCCTTGATTTTTCTGTAACAATGATATAATTCATTGTCTTTTTTTCCCATATGCGCATATCCTGTTGTCAGAAAAAACCACACAAACATTTTCAAAGGATATTAATGGTCACTGAAAATATGTAATGTTCAATATGTTATTTCCTTCCTTCATGAAGATAATTCTGTTAAGGTTTGGTACAAAGGTGCTCCCATATCTCGTGTTATTATAGGAATATTCGGAAGTGATAAAGATTGGATTATGAGCGCTGTAACCTAATAAATTCATCCTAGTTTAATTAGACTGATGGGGCGGTTGTGGGGGGATACCCTGCAGGCATGACTGGAGGGAGGAAGATCACGGGGATATTTTATTGAATATGGTACACCTTCCACTCTGGCCTTATTTTTTTCTTTTTTTTCTTTTATTTTTTTTTTATTATAATTTTTAATATGTAAATACTCATAGTGCATATATTTAGTATCTTTTTTTACAATTACAACTGTTTGTATACAAAAGTATATTAGTACAATTCAGGTCTCAATCATGCATTACAGGAAAATGTTATCCGTCTCATTCAACCACCTTTTTTTTTTTTTTTCTTTCCTCCCTCCCTCCCCGGCTTGCTCCCTCCCTTACCCTCCCTTCCCTTGACCATTCTAGTGTTCCTCTATCCTCCTATGTAGCCCCCCCATCCAACAATACTTTGAAACTAAGCCTCCTTTATAAGATCTGAGAAAAATTTGGTTACTTGATTTTTGAGACTGACTAACTTCACTTTAGCATTATGTCTTCCAACTTCATCCATTTTACTGCAAATGCCATTAATTTGATTTTCTTTTATTGCTGAGTAAAATTCCATTGTGCGTATATACCACACGTTTCTTAATCCACTCATTTACTGAGGGACATCTAGGTTGGTTTTCCACAACCTAGCTATTGTGAATTGTGGCAGCTACAAACATTGAGATAGCTGTGTCACTGTTATATGCTGTTTTTAAGTCCTTTGGGAATAGACCCAGGAGTGGGATGGCTGGGTCAAAGGATGGTTCCATTTCCAGTTTTCCAAGAAATACTCCATACTGCTTTCCATAACGGTTGCACCATTTTTGCAGTCTCACCAGCAATGTATGAGTGTGCCTTTTTCCCCACATCCTCTCCAATCATTTATTGTTGCTTGTGTTCTTGATAGCTGCCATTCTGACTGGAGTGAAATTGAAATCTTAGAGTAGTTTTGTATTTGCATTTCTCTAATTGACCAGCGATGTTGAACCATTTTTTCATGTATTTGTTGATTAATCGTGTACATCTTCTTCTGAGAGGTGTCTTCTCAATTCCTTAGCCATTTTATTGATTTGGTTATTTTTTTTTTTTTAGTGTAAAGTTTTTTGAGTTCTTGGTATTTATCTAGAGATTAGTGCTCTAATCTGATGTGCATGTATTAAATATTTGTTTCCCAATTAGTTTGGCTTCTCTATTCACCCTCACTGATTGTTTTCTTTTGCTGAAAAGAAGCTTTTTAGTTTAAATCTATCCCATCATTAATTCTTGGTAGTTAATTCTTGCGCTACAGGATTCGTTATTAAGGAACTTGGGGCCTAATCCAACATGTTGGAAATTGGAGGCTTACGTTTTTCTTCTATTAGGAGTATTGGTCTCTGGTCTAATTCCTAGGTCTTTGATCACTTTGAAATTGTGAGTTTTGTGCATGGTGAGAGAGATAAATGTGTTAATATCATTTTTTGTTGCATATGGAATTTCGCAGTTTGTCCCAGCAACCCCCCATTTTTTGTGAAGAGGCTAATCCTATTCTCCACTTTAACATATTTTGGCACCTTTGTCTATATATAAGAGACGAAATAACAAAAGGTATTAGTTTCATATATCCTCATATTTCTGTATCCATTGGTCCACCAGTCTGTTTTGGGATGCCAATACCATGCTGTTTTGGTTCACTATTGGCTCTATAGTATATAGATTTAATGTCTCGGTATGGTGATTGCCCTCTGCTTCACTTTGTCTTGCCTCATGGATTTGCTTTGGCTATTCTGGGTCTCCTTATTTTTCCAGATTGAATTTCATGAACTGCTGATTTGCTATTTCTTTGAAAGAATGACATTGGGTTTTTGATTGGAATTGCATTATATTCTGTATAAGGCGATTTGGTAAGTATGGTCATTTTGACAATATTTTAAATTCTACCTATCCAAGAGCAAGGTAGGTCTTTTCCATCTTCCTGAGTTCATCCTATAATTTTTTGTCGTAAGTGTTCTATAATTTTTCGTTATTTGAGGTCGTTCACCTCTTTCGTTAGGACTTGATTCCAAGGTATTTGTATATTTTTTGATGCTATTGCAAAATGGGGTATTATTCATCATGTCACGTTCACAGTCTTTCTTTCTGTAGCTTGATGTACAACAAAATGCCGTTGGACTTATGAGTAGTGATTTTGTATATCCTGACAACTTTGCCAAATTCGTTTACTAGTTGTAAAAGTTTTTCTGTTGAGATTTTCTTGGGGCGTCTTCTAGGAAGTTTATTATGTTCCTCAGCAAATAGTGCTAATTTGAGCTCTTCTTTTCCTATCGGGATCCCTTGGATGTTCGGTCGTCTGTCTAATTGCTTCTGGCCAGAGTTTCCAGTACTCTGTTAATTAGCAGTGGTTGAAAGGGGACATTCCTGTGCTTGTTCCAGTTTTTAGAGGGAATGTTTTCCATAATTTGTCTCCATTTAAAGATAATGTTAGCTCGGGGCCTTGGCATAAATTAGCTTTCTTTTATTTTGTTAAGCATATGATGTTCCTGATTTTTCGAGGGTTTTCTCAGTGTTTTGAACATAAAAGGGCTGGGTGTTGTATTTAGTTCAATTGCTTTTTCTGCAACATATTGAGATGGATTCATATGATTGTGTGTGTCTTTAAGTCTATTCTTGTGATGTAGTATGTTTATGTGATTTTCAAATAGTTGAAACCCAGTCTTTTGCATCCCTGGGATTAAACCCCACTTGAATCGTGGTGTGCACTATCTTTTTGGATTAGATGTCTTTTGTATCCAATTTGGGCCAGGAGTCTTGTTGAGGATTTTTGCCACATCTTATGTTCATTTTAAGATATGGGCCTGAAAGTTTTCTTTTTTGGGATGGGTCTTTGCTTGGCTATGAATGTAAAGTAAGATTTGGCCGCATAGAAAAAGAGGTCCCGGGAAGAGCTCCCCTCTTTTTCTATTTCTTGAAATAGTTTGAAAGAGCATTGGGTATTTGTTCTTCTTTGAATGTCTTTTAGAACTCTGGCTGTAAAACCCATCAGGTCCTGGACTTTTTCCTTGTTCGTTAGCTTTTGTGATGCATTCTTCTGATTTCTTTGCTTGTTATTGAGCTATGTAAACTTGTTGTATACACAAGTTAAATGGTTTTACTCATCCAGTTTAGCCCCAAAAAAGTCCCAAATAGACTCTATGAAATCTTGTCAATGCATTCAGTATGTTCCTTTTTTATTAGAGTACATGTATTTCCAATGTAATTTCGTAATTATATTGTGGATCTCTGTGGTGTTTGTTGGGATAGTCCGCTTTTTCAGCACCGTATGGTAGTTAATTTGAGTTTTTTTCTCTTCTTCTTTTCGTTAGCATCGACTTACGGGCTCTGTCAAATGTTTGTTTATTTTTTTCAAAGAACCAAATTTTAGTCTTGTCAGTTCTTTGATATGGTTTTGCCGTAGTCTCAATTTCATTAATTGCTGCTTGGGGATTTTAAGTATGTCCTGTCTTTTTCTACTGCTCCTTGGTGTTTGGTTTTTGTTCTCGTCTTTTTCTAATGCTTTGTGGTGTGATTGTAAGACATGTTTTTGTTGGCCTTTTTTTCCCTTCTTAAAGGAATGAACTCAGTGCAAATGAAATTTTCCTCTTACTACTGCCCTTATAGTGTCCCAGAGAGTTTTATATCGATGTATCTGTGGGTTTCTCTTTTACCTCCTAGGAATTATGTTGGATCTCGCTCTTTGATGTCTTTCTTCCCAACCCCTTGTTCATCATCTGTTGCATGTTGTTTAGCTTTCAGTTGATGGAAGTAGTTTTGTGCTTATTCCTTGGTTTGGTTCGGTTGATTTCAAATTCATCCCTTTATGGTCCGGATAGCATGCAGCAGGGTAGTATCTCTCATTTTTTATATATTTGCGGAGAGTTGCCTTGTCACATAATATATGGGTCCTATTTTGGAGAAGGGAGCCATGTGCGGCTGAGGAAGAATGTGTAATTCGTTACTGAGGGATGTAATATTCATGATAGAGGGCTGTTAGGTCTAAATTGTTTAATCTGTTTGTGAGGAGGCTGTAAAGTTTCTTTTGTTTAGCTTCTTTGTTTTGGATGATCTATTACATTGGTAGTGAGAGTGTGTTGGAAAGCCCCCTTAAAAATAACTGTGTTTGTGGTCTAATTTACTCTTAAAGAACTTAAGAAGCGTTTGTTGATGATGAAAGTAGGGGCTACATAATATTTGGGGCATTACAGAGTGTATGATTGTTCTATATCCTGTTGATGGATGGTTCCCTTAAGTATATAAGACAATATCCATCTTTGTCCCTCCTTGATTAGGTTTTTGGTTTGAAGGTCTATCCTTTATTTGATATCGAGAATGGAAAACCCATGCTTGCTTCCAAAACGGCACCCTGTGAGTGATAAGACTTTTCCCAGCCCTTTCACTTTCAGTCTGTTGATGTCTTTTTCTATGAGGTGTGTTTCTTGGAGACAGCAAATTGTTGGGGTCAGTTTTCTTTTAATCCATTCTGATAATCTGTGTCTTTTGATTGGCGAGTTTAGGCCATTTAACATTCAGGGTTCCCCGGAGTTATTATTGAAGATGTGATTTTTATTTCCCATCCATTTTTTATTTTGAATTATGGTCTTTAGACCTGATTTGGTTTCTCTTCTGGTTGGTATTTCCTTTTAGTTTAATTTCTCCCTTTGTTGATTTTTGTTATCATCTTTCTCTTCATTCTTCATGAAAAAATTTTTGCCCAGGATGTTCAGAAGTGCTGGCTTTCTGAGTTGTGAAATCTTTTAACTTTTGCTTGTCTTGGAAGGTTTTTATTTCATCTTCGAATCTAAAGCTTAATTTTGCTGGATATAAGATCTTGGTTACATCCCTTTTCTTTCAGAGCTTGAAATATGCTATTCCAGGATCTTCTTGCTTTTTAAGGTCTGGGTTGAAAAAAATCTGAACATAGTCTGTTTTGGTTTCCCCCTATATGTAATCTGCTTCCTTTCTCTGTCGGCTTTTTTAGTATTCTCTCCTTGCTCAGTGTATTAGGCATTTTCAGTTTATAATGTGGCTAGGTGTGGATCTGTTGAGATTTTAGTTTGTTTGGTGTTCGGTATGCCTCATTGAACTTGGTTTTCCATTCATCCATCCTCAAGTTTGGAAAATTTTCTGTAATTATTTCATTAAAATAGATTACTCATTCCTTTGGCTTGAAAACTCTGCTGCCCCTTCCTCTACGCCAAATCACTCTTAAGTTTGGTCTTTTTATGCTGTCCCCTTAATTCTTGGGAATGTTATGTTCTTGATTTCCCTAACAAGTTTGCTGTATAGTTTAAATTCTTCTCTAGGGATATATATTTTGTCTTCATTGTCTGAGGTTCTTTCTTCCAAGTGGTCTATTCTGTTGGAGATGCTTTCAATTGACTTTTATTTTGGTTTATTGCTATCTTTCATTTCTGAATTTCTGTTTGGATTCTCTTTAGAGCCTCTATTTCCCTATTGAAGTAATCTTTTACTTCCTGTATTTGTTTGTTGGAGCTTCTTTTGTCAAAATGATCTTTTGCCTCCTGGTACCTGCTCCCTCATCTCATTTTTGAGTCATTCTTAAGTTCCATAAAACATTTGGCATATGTAATTTCTAAATTCCTATCTCTGGCATATTGACCAACTGTGCTTGCCATGACAGTCGACCCCTGGAAAAATATGAGGTATCCTTGATTCTGTTGTGTCATTTTCTTTCCTTGTTTTTTCATGTTGCTTGTGTGTCTATGTCATTCTGCACTGTGGGTCCTTGACTGTATTCGATTTTACCTTATAGCCATCTAATGTTGTTCCTGATTCAATGCTATCAATCTCCTTATAATTCCTTGAACACGTGTGAAAACCTAACACTTTCTATTCCAGAAAATCCAAGTTTGATCACCATGACAGATTTGGTTAACCCAGATATTATTTCCAATTTACTCTGTAATGCTTCTGATGGGGTTTTATGCTTCAATATGGGAGACCAGAGGTGTTAGGTTTAGGAAGAAGGTATGTCCGTTGAATGGGTTCTTTCTTGGAAAGTATGATAAGAGAGATCTAGTGAAGTGGTTTAGTGGAAGTGATTTAGTATCGTTAACGAGGAAGAAAGAGAATGGAGTTGACAAGTTTAGTGGAAAGACCAATTTAATATATAAAGTAAGTTGAAAGAAAAAAAATGATAAAAGATTAGGAATTGGTGTAAGAGAGAGGAGAGAGAGAATCAGGAAATAGTAGAGTAAACAATAATATCACCGCTTGCACCAGTTTCAATCGCGCCGGGATCTAGGAAATCCCAAGTTCTGTGTATAACTTGTTTTTGCCTCTGTTTAGTATGCACTGGCAGGATGTAAACATGAAAGATGAAGGAGGCAGAAAAGACTCAAGAAGTGAGAAAGGAAGAAAAGAAGGAAAAAAAAAGGAGCCGAAACAAACCAAACACACTGACAATCATGTGGAAGGAAAAAAAAAAAAAAAAAAAAGCATAGAACAAAACAAAGCCAAAAAGGAAAGAAGAAACACAAACAAACAACAACAACAACAAAAAAACCTCCCTGCAATCCCAACAAAACAAGCAAACCAAACAGAAAAGAAAAAAAAAAAAGTCGAAACCCCAAGTCTCAGACAAAACGGGACCCTGGGACTCGCCCTCTTTTTTCCTTCCAGTTTCAAAAACCAATTGTTATTGGATCAGTCTAGACAGTCTGTGATCCTGTTGTCCGAATCAAGGCTGCATCTTAGGCCAGTTGGCGGAAAGGTTCAGTGAAGGAGTGGCCCAGGGGGATCGTGTTGGTCAGGCTGATGAAGGCACCGGGAAGAGGACCCCTCCAGAAGGCACCTCCTCCCCAAGCCCACCCACAGTTGCAGCTCTTGTGGCCGCTGCGCGGCCTCAGAAACGCCCTCCCCCGTGCTGGCCACCTAGCCTCAACCCAAGTGTGCGTTGTCTTCAGAGAGCTGGAGGGTACCCTGGACGGCTGCAGTTGTTCGCTCTCACGTCTTCCTCCCCTTGTGTGTCTGGTACAGCCACTGCACTTCAAAGATGGCGGTGCTCCCCTTCAGTCAACAGCAGCTCCGCAGACTCCTGTGTCCACGACGATCGATTTCAAAGCCGTTGGGTGGATGTCTCCCTGCCGGAGTGGCACCGGGAAGCCACAACTGTAACTGGCGGCTCGGACAGCGCTGCTGCGGACTGTGGACCGACTCTGCCCCTGCTTTCTGTTCGGCAGGTCCTCTGCGCTGCTCTCCTCCGGGCCCTACTAACTGAGGTGCCGTGTCCGGTGGAGTGTGGGATTCGAACTGGTGTTGTCGACCCCCGGTTCTCGTCCCGTGGTCCCCCAGCACCAATTCCGCCGGCTGTTATCGCTGGTTTCACACGTGGTGTGCAATGAGCGAGGGCTGGTGTTGCCGTGGCAGCGCGGTCGTCGCCCACACTGACTTTTTTTTTCACGCGGCCCTGTGCACCACGCGACGGCGGTTGTTGCAGAAGCCTCCGCGGCTCCAGCCGCTGCAGAACAGCTTGTCTCCTTTCACATCTCTGGTAGTGGTTAATCAAACCAACCAGGATATCGGTATTTTCAGCCTATATATATAAATGATGAAAGGCAATTTATCTCTTTGTTGGATTCTTTCACGGAGCTGCCATAAGTGCGGCTTCCACTAATCGCCATCGCTTGATTCCTCCTCTCTCTCTGCTCTTCTGACCCCACCTTAGCTAAGTAGTTTTTCCTCTCTGAGTCCTTTCTGTCCCCCTGAATGTGCTGCCACATCCTCAATAAGCGTCCTTGGGTCCTTGGGTCCAGATCAAATAAGGGTCACCCATCTATTGGACTGAGACCCCTGAAACCATGAGCCTCCAAATAAACTTTTCTCCTCTACATATCTTGTCAGTGTTTTTGTCACAGCAATAAAAAAAAAAGCTAACTAAAACCGAAACTGGTTCAAGGAGAGGGGTCATTGCTGTTTCTAAACCTGACCAGAAGCCTTGGAGCTAGTTTGCAAGAGAAATATTGAAGAGTTTAGAGATTGCAAGCTAGAAAAGCCTTTAGGATTTTTGTAAGCAAAACAAAATGGATGAATCTGATAGGAAGCTTAGAAAACCATAAATGCCAAAATGAATGTGACTGTTCTCTGAGGTTTCAGGAAGGAAATGAAGACTGGTATTGGGAATTGGAGTAGAGGTCATTCAAGTTTTATTCTGGCAAGAAATTGTCTATATTTACCCATGTCCTGAGGCTATCTGTGAGATTTGATCTAAAGGTGATGGTGACAAATTAACCTGGTGGAGAAAATTTCAAGACCATGCAGAGTATTCAGTCAGTGGCACAGCTGTTGCTGCCGCTTTTAGCCAGGTTGCCTGTGAGAATCAGGAGGGAAAGAAAAAAAAAAAAAAAAAGCAGAGCTAAAAGATTTAAAAACTTGAAGATTGTCCAAAAAGTAGACAATATAAGCAAGGGAAAGGAAGTATGATGTATGTCAAAGTGATATAGCCCCCTAAAGAGATGCTAAGAACTTTACACAAATCCAAAAGACAAGATGGCTTTTGATGGAATCTCAAAGAATTTGCAAGAACATACCCCCTTTACAGTCTTCAGGTAAAAGATGAGGAAGTTCTTTTGAGAAGAGATTTGGGTCTCCCTGTATGCGTAGGGGAACCCTATGAAGTTTTTTCATTATGCCCAAGCCTTATACGGCACTCAGAAGCACTTGTAGCTGCTTTATCAGGGGCCCAGCTACTGTGCGAAGCTGGCTAGAAGACCTTAGCATCATCCATGGTTCTGCAGGAGGTACATTATGCATCGAAGTAGGAGGTCATGGAGGCTTCCACTGAATAGTTCAAAGGAAGGGATGGGAGGTCCAGATAAGTGTAAGCAGGGTCATAGACCTCTGCAGGCTGTTCTTAATACAGTGGTATTCTGAAGCAGTGAATGTGAAAGACAATGCAGAAGGGAACCGCCAGGAATTCATACACACCAATAACATGAACCAGGTGGCCAAGAAAAACACTGAATGTGGTGAAACTACGTAGCCTAAAAGATCCAAGTGTGCTGTACGCCACAAAGGTCCATGAGGGGCATGGTTGCAAAAGCTTTTTGGAATAACATCTATCATCATGTGTTTCTGGATGGTGTATGCAGAGTTATAGTCCAAGTTAAGGGACCCATTTGCCTGGCTGGGGTTTGGGCCTTGCTTGTCTCTTCTCTCTCTTTTTTTTTTCTATGCCCATTCCTTCCTCTTGAATGGGAAAAGTTTAACTTCTGTGCCACCACTTGTATATTGGACATATGTAACTTGCTTTTGACTTTCATAGGGATGCACAGAAAATATTTACCTGGGTCGCAAAAGAGATTTGGGACTTGGAAATATACAACAGTTAAGACTATACGGACTCTTGGAGACTCAATAAATTTGTTATCTACTTTGAAAAAATTTAAACACCTCCCCCCCCTATTATTATCTGACTTAAATAAAATGTAGGTTTAGGTTTACATTTATGCATATAGGAAAGATAGCAGATGTTTTAATTAGATATGAATATATTAGAATTTCGTGCAAAACTACTATTTAATATTGCCTCTTAAAAATCTGTTTTACTCATCTGTGAAATGAAAATAATCTCCTACTATGCATAATTGTTACCTGACATCCCTATATTTTAAAGTATCTTGTATATTGGTAAGACACCTCCAAAAACACAGTGTTATAATATAAAAGGAAATATAATGCACCCATGAGCTGTTTGCTTAAGTAGCCTTGGACATGTTATTAACAAAATTATTCTACCTTCTCCCTCTACAATATAGTTATAAAACAAAACAGAAATATCCAATGTGTCAATGATGTATCTTAGTAAAATGTGTTTAAGACATATGATTATGTCAGAAATTTTCAAGTGCTACTCATATATATTTTCCCCATGAATTCCTCAAAGTTCCAGTAAGGTATAGAAGTTTCCTTTTACATGATGGAGAAATTAACTCAAAGTTGAAGTGGCTTTTAGCCACTACCTATCTTGTGCCTAGGACTAAACATGAAGAAACGTTGGTAATTAAAACCCAGTGTTCTCCTTACTTCAGGTAAAGGTACGCCAGAATAACTCACAAATAACTAATATCTGCATCAGATAGAAAGGTGAAATAGTAGAAACATGGCCAATTTTCGCTTGGAAGTTAGAGAGAGTACTTGATCCTTTCCTCTTTTTTTCACCTCTAAATTACATATTCCAAGACCAGACAAAGTGTTTATTGAGGATGTTATATGGGGATACAGCAAGAACACCACAGCAGAGACATATTTTATGAAGTTTGGCGAAGGAGGACATTACTGCATTTTTCATGTGATACAGATTTTTACAATGAAGATACAGTTAATGATATGATATCTCTCAGCAGTTACTGTTTTGTCTCCATTTGAAAAGGTTTGTGGAATTAGTTATGATCTCACCCTTGTAGTGGAATCCAAAATAGAGAAAAACAAACCACTTGAAATGGGTTGCACACTAGAGAAAAACACTTTATTATCTAGTCAAGGGATTCCATTGGCTGAAGAATACTTAAATGAGTTGCTGTCTGCCAACCCACAGCAATGTGGCAAGACCAAACAGAAAACAATGATGTCATTCAGAAACGTAGCTCATAACCCAGTACACAAGAATAGAAGCCTGACAAGAGGGCTTGGTGAGATGGTGCACAAACTCTGGACTGGGAAGTCAAGACATGTGGGTTCTAGTTCTAGTTTTACAGGGTAACCAGATGTTAGGATTTTAGCCTAAATTTTCTTTTGGCCTCAGTTTCTGTGTTTATTAACAAATAATGAAGGGTTAAGTTTATATGATATCTATAGCCTTTCCCCAGATTGGCAATCAATCAGTATATAGTTATTTGGCACCACTAAGTTTCAGGAACTTTAGTATGTGCTGGGACGACATTAGCAAATAATACAGACGTGACTTCTCCTTTTATTTCAAACATGAAGTAATGTGCCAATCAACATTGGTTTATGGACCTTACAGGGCCTCACACATTACCCTGAAGGAGTAAGAATGCCTCTAGATTTCTACTGCTGTGTCTGAAGGGGGCTTTAGGATTTATATTAACACTCATAACTTTAAGCCACTTCTTACTTATGCTCTCATATTTTATATTTTCCATTATGTATGCTGGCAAGCACTGTACCACTGAGCATAACATGTCCTTGCCCCTTCATTAATTTTTGTTGGAATGGTTAGTAGGACACCTTTCCACCAGGCTCCTTGTCTCTGTCTTTGTTAGTCATTTTACATGCAAAACTGCTATCATAAAATTGCTATCAGAGCTCCAAGAAACACACCAATACAACTCACCCTTCTCAAAAAGTTTGTTCCCCCTATATGAAAAACAGAAGTACATACAAATTCCTTAAGATGAGATTCTAAGTCTTTCATTTCATTGTCCAGTATAAAATTCCCTTTTTCTGTTTTTTATTATTACATGCATTCGACTATGCTCGAATGGAGATAAGCTACCTGAAACTCAATCTATAATTGTTGTTATAGTTACATTTATAACCAGTACCTGAATTATCAGATACTGACAATTGATGTATAAATTTGTATAACTAAACTTGGGACCTTGGTGAGACGAGAGATGGCTTCTTATTCATCTCTGAATACTACTGTGTAGCCACATTTGATGGCAATGTAAGGGACTCCGGTAAGTAGAACTGATGTGATGCCTTTGTGCAGGATTTTTTCCTATGTGTGGGTCCTTTTACACTGCAAACTGTTAATACATATAACAGCTGACTGTAGAGGCTGACAGAAAGTCTGGCTCCTGGACTGCCAGCTTCAGCTTCACCTAGGTACTTGGTAGATGTGCAAATTCTTGAGAATTGTCTCATACTTTTGAGTGAGAGGACCAGGGAGATCTCCAGGCGTCTCCAGAATTCTTCATGCAAACTGAAGGTTTGAAAAGCAGCAGGCAGAAAACCATGACTCTAGGCGCTAATTTTATAGGCCACTGGGGAGATGCTGACTCACTTCACATTTTCCATACAAAATGTGGTTATATATAAAACCAGTGCCAAAGCAATTAGGCCAGGGGTTCTACTGTTTGGTAAAAAATCTTAAAACAACGCCAGACAAAGACTGAGCCTTGGCAAAGTCAAGACACATACCAAGAATTTTTAAAAACTGCTTTTGCCTATCACAGTTTCCCAACACTGAGGCCCATTTGCACGACTTCCAACTGAAAAACAAAAAAAATAAACAATGAGGCTGAAGTTGCACAATATGAACAAATCCCCTATATTGTTAATAACATGGATGAGCATTAGGCAAGGGAGGGAGAGTGTCAGAGTGTGAATCTTCCTGGATTATAACAACTTTCACTTACAGGGATCATCATCGATATCAAAGCTTATATTCACTAATTTAGATTCATCTAGTCACTCAACTAATATTTTTATTAGGGGTCCTTACCTTTTGTGCAAGGCTTTTATGTTTTACTGTGAGGATTAGCACAAAGAGATTAAAAGGAACAGAAGACATGGCAATGGAAACAAGGGTTATATCAAAATGTAAAAAAAGGATAGGAATTGTATTTCTTGTAGACCTAAAGAATAGGCTGGGGAACAGCAACAACCAAAAGTGTCCCTTCGTGGTACTGGCAAAATTTTTTGTGTCTGGATGGAACATAGCCCAATGAATTGGGTTTGAGGAGGAGACGAGGGGCCATAGAGACTCAGCACTGGGATTAATGAAAGTCCTCTCAAGCCACCTGAATGGCATTTGAATTTTGTCCGATAGAAGGAGATGAAAAAGATTAATAGTGTAGAGGTGGCAGCAGTCAGCCAAAAGAGAATGGAAGGGTTTTTAAAGAAACAAAGGTAGCCACATTTTAATATTGTTTTTAAAAGATTATAGCCTAACTCCTCTATGCATAATGAATAAGAAATTGAGGCAAACTTCAGATAATGAGGCCAAATAGAAGTGTGAAGCCCTAAGCTAAGCTGGAGTGGGAAGGAAAGAAAGGATGGATATAAGAGAGTAAGTAATAAGAAAGACCACAAGCTTTGAATGTTCATGGCACATGGTGGAATGGGAACACTGGTCAAAAGGTTGTACCTAGTTGCAGATCTTTGGAAAAAAAATGTCGTCGATGTTTGGTTACCAAGACAGGGACAATCAAGACTTGTAATGGAATGGGTAACCCATGGGCAACAGCATTTGTTCAAAAGGCAATGATGAAGTGACCTTTTGCACCCCCAAGGAGGGGATATTATCTTAAAGACAGAAATTTGTTGCTCTTCAAACACACAATGACGTCTGTTTCTTGAACATTGCACACGTAATTTCACGACTAAGCATGTTCCATTGCCCAGGACGAGGATGCAGTTGGATTGGAGCACTTCAGATTCACTAGTGAGGCTATGTGCGATTAATATACTGCATTGATGTCCTATTATCTGGTTTCCTGTAAAGCCCAGGGAAAGGACCTGAAGATCCAGGACTATCCACCTTTGCATTGTTTCATTAGACTTATGGTATTTTTTAATATTTCAGTTTGTGAAGTTGGGAACAATATTAACTCTTAATTTGCACAGTCTGCCCTAAGGAACAATATACCTTAAAATTAATAGCATACATTGTAAAAATTAAAAAAAAAGAAACCGTCAATGCATAAAACAGACCTTGTAAAAACAAAAAATCCTAATCTGTGAAACTTTTGACCCTTCTAGAACGTTCCAATGAAGCAACCGACCTTACCCTTCTAAACCAGAGTGTGTTTACCAAACCAACCCCAAGCTCAGATAAGACCCAATAGTATGTGCAACGATGTAATTTAAATACGAGTAGATGTTAACCCCTCAGACAACTTTGCTGCTGGGGCAGGACACCCGAGAACACTGCCTCAAGCATCTCCTGTTGGTATGACTAAGCTTTTGGTCATGAGTTTCCTACTGGCTATTGTGTTTTGAATGTTCTGTAATCCCTATTTTTTTTGTAGTTAAAGATGGAGTTTATGAAATGGAGAAGACATTCCACAATTAGTTTCAGGAGAATTTTGGACTTGAGTATCCAGCTTTTGGTTATCAACTAGTAGTTTGGACCCTTGGGCAGACCTCTTTGTCTCTTAGACCTCCCTGAAGTCAAATTGGCCTAGAGGACAGGGAATGGTAGTAATATGTTTTCTGCATTCCTCACAGTCCTTCACTAAACAATCACCCAGGAAGGCAGTTACTCAGTGCTATCTAATTGGCCAGACAATTTGCTAGGTTTGGAGAAGCAGAGTGAGAGAGTAGTAACGGAAGTAGAGAATGCATATTTAAATTGGAAATGGGTTTTAAAAAAAAACATTTACAAAACATTATGGCAATTTCTTTTCATGTCTTGTAAACAACAATATAAAGGCAAAGAACATAACAACCAACCAGCCCTGGCCCGAGTGAAGAAAGGCATCATAAAGGAAATGACAATTGAGCTATATCTTGAAGGATTTTGTTGAAAAAATGGGAAATGGAAAAAGCCTTTGTGGAAAATTTAGAATTAGCATGGAAATAACTACATGGAGGTATACTTGGGGATTATGAGAGGTAATCATTAATTATTTAGAAAGTGCTATTTTTTTGTGTACTACCTAAAAAGAAAAAAATCAAAGGTTCAGATAATCTTTCTTCAATCAATAAGGCTAGTATATTCAACCACACCTTTTTATTTCTACCCAAACGTGGTCCTAATACATCTGTTTATTCGTATTTCTAGTGTGAGCACAGCTCGCCACTCTAGTGCCACTCAAACTAGGCAAGGGATTATGTACCCAAAGGATATTTTAATTACCCCAAGGGATCCACAAGCAATGCATTGTAATGAGTGAGTGTGAATAACAAAATCTTCAGTGGTCAACAAAAGTTTCAAAGTCCAAGGATTCCAAAATATGTATGCCTACATACAGAGGGAAAGAATGAAGGCGCACAAGATGGAAACAAGATTCTAGGGGTTTAAGTATTGGATGGAAAGTTGGCTTTGCACCTGATCAAACGAAGCAACAAAAATCTTGAATATAGTACTGGAAAACCACATCCTTCGATTTCCGTATATCAACACCCTGAACTGTTTATTTCATACATCCTTATTTTTAATTACCATATCGTAATTATATATCTTTATGGGTTACAATATGACCTCACAGTAGACATAACACTTAAATGTAAATGAGCAGATTAGTCAGAGTTGGCATGCCCATCACCTATCAGACATGAATCATTTTCTTATGTGTTGGGAAAATTCAAAATCTTCTACTTGCTGTTTGAAATATTCAGTTAATTGTTCTCAACACAGTTGTCCTACCGCTGCTATAGAAAAGTAAGAAATGATTTCCCCATAATCAACCTTTACCCTGTTTACTCAATAATCAACCCGTTCTCTCCTTTCCTATTCCTCTCCTACACTCTTCCTGAACTCTGTGTAACCCTTTTCAATTCATCTACTTTTTTTGAGATTAACCCTTTTTGGGCTTCCATAAATTAAATTAGAACATCGAGGATAATTTTTTTTCTGTAATACCTAGCAATTCATTAAAGACAAAATGTCCTTTAAATTCTGTACATTTTTTGCAGTACATGAACAAATCTCTTTTTGAGGCTGAAAAATATTCTATTATTATAAGTACTACATTTTAATATTCTATTGTGTAAATGTACTGCCTTTTTCTTTTATCTGTTTCATTAGCCATTGATTAGAGACACAGGTTGATTCAAAGTTTTAGCTGTTGTGAATGGGATAGCAAGAAGTCATGTTAGTGCAAATGTCTTTATCACACATGATTTCAATTCCTTTGAATATCAGAAATCATAAGGTAGTAGGATAAGTAACATCAGAAAAGTAGTTGTAATTTATTAATTAATTTTTAGGAATCAATATAATATTTTCCAGACTGGGCCATCATTAATTTAACGTTTCACATCAGCAGTGTAATGAATTCCATCTTTCTCCATATCCTCACAAGAAAATACTTATTATTTTTAATCTTATAAACATATCATATTATAAGTTTATCAGTTAAGATAGTAGCTAATTTAAACTTGGGATTAAGCTAATATTTCATTGTTAGTTCACTTTACCTTTTCTTGGATTAATCAGTGATCATTGAATAATTTTTTCAAATACTTGATGGTCACTTAAAAATCCACTTTTGAGAACTAGTCTATTCTTGGTCATTTTGCTCCTTTTAAAAATCAGATATATTTAATCATTTTAATTAATTTTAATTAGCTTTTGAGTTGTTTCAAGTTCCTTATGTAATTCTGGAAATAAACCTTTTGCTAGATAAAAAGCTTATTCCAATTTATTTTCCCACTTATCTTTGTAGGATGTCTCTTTATACTAATAGATTTAATTTCTTTGCGGTTCAGAAACTATTAAGTTTGAATAAATACCATTTGCACATTTTGCTTTTTGTTTTCCTGTGATTTGGTGTTCGTAATCCATAAAATCATAGCTTAGACCAATGTCCTGAATCAACTTTAGGGAAAATGAAATTTTTTATAGTAAGATTCACAGAATGGGTGCTTTGCAAATAAGTTTTTAGTTTCCATTTGGAGATGATGTTGTAAAATATTTATTTATTTATTTGCTTTAGTTAAATCACAATGTGTTTTATTTTTACGTGGTTGCTGAGGATCTAAACCCGGGCCACGTAACACAGAGCTAAAAGGATCGCTCTAAACTAATCTGCTGAGGCCACAACCCCAGCCTCTGGGAGTTGATTTTTTTAGATTTTCCTAATTTCCTATATTAAATTAGAAATAACAGTGGTTGATAACAACTAACTAATATTTCAAAAAGAGCACGTAAGGACAATATTTTAAATGTTCCTAATACAGTGGAAATAAGATAAATATCCTGAGGTGAGTAGAACTCCCAGCTCCACGTGAGTTTTTTTCTTGTTATGGTTTGAATTTGAAATGCTCCTTGAAGCAATCATATATTGAAGTTTTATTCTCCAGTGCCAGCAATTAATCAAAAGTGAGATTTAGAGGTGGGTAAATAGGATCCTGAGGGCTTTAATCTCATCAGTGGTAATAACCAAATTCTAGAATAATTGACTACTGGGAGGTGGTTGGAAACTGTAAGCACTTGGCCGTGTTGGAAAGTAGGTCACTCATATATCTTGTTACCTTGTTCTGCCTCACCTTCAGCCCAAAGCAGTGAACTGCCCTGGCATGGATTGAAACCCTGAATTGTGAGCCAAAATAAATCTTTCCCTCCTTTAAATGTTTTTTCACAATTATATGTCACAGTGATGAAAAGCGACTAATACATTATGTATAGGGGTCTAGTTTTCTTTTGCATATACAGAGCCATTTTTCTGCAGCACCATTTTTTAGAAGATACTTTCCCTTCTTTGATATAAGTTCTTTCACCCTTTGTCAAAATCAGTCGCTATAAATACATGTAATGCATTTCCTTGGTCATTATTCCTGTTGTTCCGTTGGCCTATGTGGTTCTGAATTTTATTTCAGTGCCATGACTGTTTGGTTAATTATCATTTTATAGTACATTATTTGAAATCAAGTATTGTAAGTCTCCAGCTTTCTTCTTTTTTCTTCTCTCTCAGGATGTGCTTTGTATTATTTTTGATCATTTATGGTTTTATAACCATTTTAGGAGTGATTCCCCCCCCCATTTCTGCAATTACCCAATATGATTTTGGTAGGAATTGCATTGAGATCATGCTTTAGGTAGTGTCGATATTTTAAAACAATATTAACTCTCTAATCCATAAACATATGAATGTCTTCTCATATTTTGTTTGTGTGTTGTCCTTCAATTTACTTTTCATCAGTATTCTGTTATTTTTGTTGTATAAATTAGTTTGTTCCTTAGTTAAATTTATTCCTAAGGTTTTTTTTTTTTTTGTAGCTATTGTGATACAATAGTTTCTTGATTTTATTTTCAGCAATTTTTTAATTTATTGATATATAGAAACAGTTACTAATTTACAATATTTTTATTCCTCAATCTACTGAATTCATTTATTATTTATAATATTCTTCTTTAGTAGAAGGTTTTAGGTTTTATCTATAATATAAAATCAGGTTTGCTGCAAACCAGAATAATTTGTCCTTCTCTCTATCTTATTTGTATGTCATTTCTTTCTTTGCTCAAGCTGTACCTTGCTGAACCTTGTTTTAATTTGAGTCACTTGGCCCAATAAATTAGTTGTGCATATCAGCTTTTATTTTTTTGCTTATTCTGCTTTTGTATTTTTTGCAGTTTGATTCATTTTACTACCTCACTGGTACCTTGTCTTAGAAAAAAAGACTTTTGATCATCAAACTCCAGATGGAGTTTTTCTATATTGTACCTTAACACAAACCCAGACTACCCATAAATTCATTGTGCAAATAGTTATCTGTCCCTTTTAATTTCTTCCTAATTAATCCTTTAGATTTTAATATGTTTTAACTTAAATATCTACTGATGAGAGAAATCTAAATCATTGTGTTTCTTACATTTTTCTTTGTAAAGGTTTTGAAGTGTCAGGTTAAAAATATAATGATCATGAAGCATGAAAAATCAGGCAATTTCAAAACATTCGTGAGGGAGTGGAGAAAGAATTGTAAATATCCTATAAATGAAAGATGTGAATCATATAATTTTTTTCTCAACATTGAGAAAAATCTGGGGGGCGGGGGCCAAACTCCACCTTTTTTAAAATTTTCAAAACTATACGAAGTGTAATAGTCAGGTATTATTAATATCATAGTAATTTTTTTTTAAAAATTCATGAGAAAGTTTTAATGCTGCCATATCAGCAAGGCAATGAGGAAATGAACAATCTTTAGGGTGGCTAAAAAGAATTTAAAATAGTCCCATACATTTTAGTGATGGCAGTTTGAACATGCCTATAAAACAACAATATCTCATCCCATCTCCGAATATATCCCCTCCAATATTTAACCTCTTTATAGACAACATTATGACCATATATTCTGACTGCTCCGAAATTCATTTTAACAGGGAAGGATTGCTATGATGAGCAACACCCATCACTGAAATGAAAAAGTCTTTGGCAAAGTTTAAATTTAAATGTGTCTGAACACTAGTCTTCTTCCTTCTCTCACAGAAAGAGAATTCTGAATTTTCAACCATTTTTTTTGCAAAAATACATATCTGACAATTTTAACCTTGTGTTTGAATCAGTCTGAAAACATTTATATGATGCCATCAAGTTCACACTTCCCTTTTCTTTAAATTTACCTTGAGATTTAATCTTACTTTTCAAATGAAAAATTTGCATTTTAATTTATTAGAAAGAAGCATTATTGTATCAGACAAAAATCCCAGTAGCATGGAGCCTAAAAAACCTAATGTGCTCCAAGTACTGCATATACTATATATTATAAGAAAGGTAACACAAAAACATGAATAATTTTCCTACTTTTAATAATATTGTAATTAAATTCTCTGGCCTACAATTTATATTTTATATTATAATATTTTTGTGTATAACACCTTAACATTTAGTTAAAGTCTGTTTTATAGTAATATTATTCTTTCTCAAACAATCTTATGAATAAAACTAGGACTTTATCCCACTTTGCAGAAGGAATACTGATTTTTTTTTTGGTGGGCGGCAGGTTCCAGGGATTGAAATCAGGGGGGTACTTGAAACACTGAGCCACCTTCACATATCCCAGCCATATGTTGTATTTTATTGAGAGACAGGTTCTCACTGAGTTGCTTTGTGTCTCCATTTGGGCGAATGCTGGCTTGAAATCAAGTTCCTCCTGCCTCAGACCCTGGGTTGATACTGTGTTTATATGCATGTGCCACCACGCCCCTGGCAAGGAAACTGATTTTTGGCGTGGTGAAATACTTGTAGAAGATTTCAGTCGGATAGTTTTGCTGTGACTCAGAACCATGTCTTTTGATTCAGGTCTTTATGTAACATAAGATCCTCTTGATCTCCTGGAGAAGCTATCTTGGAAAACGGTTCCACAATCTTTGATTGATTGTCCCTCCATGGATTGGTTTTCTTGATGAGGTCTTTTCAATGGGATCCTCTAGCTGTGGTTGGATACCAGATACACTTCAGGGGATGTAGGAGTCCTCTCTTTGGAGCGACTATTCTTTCACATTTACTTTCTCAAGGACAATCTCTGACAATGACTCAAGTCCTGGGCTACATGAGCGCAACCTCATGTCATTCCTTTGGTCCCTAATGCATCTCGGCCAGGTTGTTGACCAATCTTCCTGTCCCCGATGGACACACAAGCTGTTGCGAGAATCACATTTCACACTCTGGAAAATCCTGAAGTATTTCTAAATTGAGCCTAACTTTTATTTTTCTCTTTCTCTTAGAAATATTACTGCATCTGCCCAACAGCTTCCTGGACCCCATCTTCAAAATCAGCCACATTCTTGAAATGCCAAAAATATTTAAACTGCCTATGAATCAGTTGTGAAATGACAGCATATATTTATTTACTAAAGCTTCCTTGATAACGACAAGCCAATGCCCTATAAGTTTCCTCATAAATACTAGTACTTCGCTCTGGTATTAAAAATAAGAAAAGAAAAGAGATAACTACAATAAGATGAAATGCCTATTAAGTTTAGTACAGTAACAAACTTCTTTTTTTTTTCGTATTTCAGACCCACCGCCAGGTGGCTAAAATCCTCCAGTCAGTTTCCATCTTCTATTGCACTCCCAAAACTCCAGCTACAAGGATTAATCTGCTTTTTATTTTTTTCACAACACAACATCGTTATAATGTTCACATTTTATGCCTCACTCTTGCTGATCCTTTGGACTTGGCAGAATAGTAGTAATGGTTATTAATAAGAGGCAATATTTGTACCAGCACTGTCATGGGTTTTACAATAGCCCATTCCATTCTACAAATGAAAACTCTAGGAATGAATGTCATGTTGGTATGAAAGTTATCGGACTGGTATTTAAAGTCCAAGATCTTCAAAATTCTCCACGTTTTATTGTCTCTCCTGGTACAAACTTAACTTAAATTAAGAGAGATAGGTACTTTTCATAAATACAAGCACATGAATACGGTGTTTAAAGACATTACATATTGACAAAATGGTTAAAAAATAAAACTTAAATAGACTATAAAGAACATAAAGAATTAGATTCATTTAAGAACAATAAGAAATGGAGGTATTTTCCACACCCAGTTAGTCCCCTTGGATGAGAACATTCCTTTCCCTGCTCTTTTTTCTAACGCCTTACTCTCATTTGGATGTTAAGGTACATGTTCAACTTCTTATAGGGAGCCACTTCTGACCTCAGAAATAGACCATAATAAATGTCTTGCTATGGATCCTGAGGCAATGTGATGTCTCTGCCATACCTAGTGACACACGATTAATTTTTTGTTTAATTTTTTGTCATTTAACCGTTTACACTGAAAACTCTATGGTCTCCAGAAACTGTACTATCTATCCTCTCTCTAATGTATAACCATGCACCATGCACATCTATCTCCTGGCACGTGGTAGCCATTGTATGTGATGAATGAATGAAAGGAGAAGAAATAGAAAGGGGGAGGAAAGTGAGGGAGGGACGCAAAGATAGAGAGAGAAAGGCAGGATTAAGAAAGTCCTTAAGACGTTTGGAGTCGGTTAACTTGGTACTCAGAGTTTTTTAAAAATAATATGAAGACTATCATTGGATAATTACTCAACTTTTTCTCAATATAATTTCTCAGTAGCAAAGTGTCACACCTAGGTACAGGTAATAGCTAACCCATAAGAAGTTTTATGAAGTGGCCTAGGACATAGAAAACAATGAAAGACTTTCTTTTTGACATCCAATTTATGGTCATTCTGTCAGAGTTACAGTGTGGCCTAGAGAATCTGCTTCGATGTCCCTTTGTAGCAATTTCTCTGTGACTCAATTCATGTTCCATACAACTCAGGGATAGCCCTTTGCAAATTTCAAGATCAATACTATATACAAACTTGAATTAATTTTCTTTATATTTTCATGACTTTCTTTCCTTTTTTCTTTCATATTCTAAAATTAAAAGTTCATCACTATCCATCGATAAAATACCAAGTCAGGCTGAAATCCATGTCCTTGCTATCTTCTTCACAACATGTTTTTTCTTCTTAATTCTATAGCTGTGCTTCTCCGCTAGGGGTAATTTGTTGCCTTCCAGGTGACATCAGTGATGGCTAGAGACATTTTGGTTGTTCCCCAAAGGGAGTGGGGTTTGACACATGGTGGGTAGAGGTCAAGGATGTACTAATGCCTCTACAATGGCATATACATCTCTCTACAAACAACAATAAA
>JAKELJ010000522.1:0-24222 GCA_025594165.1 Tamias sibiricus
TTCTGTGAGTTTGAAACTCTTTTGCTACCTAGTGATTCAGCTTTGAGATACTTGAACCAGGAAAGAAGCACAGTGTGCTTCTGTGATCTGAAGTGCTTTTCTGAATTTTCAAAGTTCTAGCATTAACCATTGAGTAATTGAACTACAGGCGTTTTCAGTGAAATTCGCCTAATCAGGGTAAACATCCATTAGGCTCTAAACAAAAAACACGTGATTTTGGATTGACCAAATTTGGGGAGCCATGAGGGGCACAAGAGAGAATCATTTTGTCAGAGTTTCATTGAAATACACAAAGAAACCTAGTACCCACAAGCTAAGAAACATGGAATTATTTCCAGTTGGCTAAAACGCTTTTCTGTGAGTTTGAAACTCTTTTGCTACCTAGTGATTCAGCTTTGAGATACTTGAACCAGGAGAGAAGCACAGTCTGCTTCTTGTGAACTAAAGTGTTGTTCTGCGTTTTTAAAGTTCTAGCATTAACCATTTAAGAATTAAACTCACAGGCGTTTTCAGGCATTTTCGCCTAATCAGGGTAAACATCCAATAGACTGTAAACAAAACACCCTTGATGGTGGGATGACCAAACGTGGGGAGCCATGAGGGGCACAAGAGAGAATCATTTTTTCAGAGTTTCATTGAAATACACAAAGAAACCTAGTGCCCAGAAGCTAAGAAACATGGAATTATTTCCAGTTCGCTAAAACGCTTTTCTGTGATTTTGAATCTCTTTTGCTACCTAGTGATTCAGCTTTGAGATACTTGAACCAGGACAGGAGCACAGTGTGCTCTTGTGAACTAAAGTGTTGTTTTGCATTTTTAAAGTTCTAGCATTAACCATTTAAGAATTAAACAAACAGGCTTTTCAGGCATTTTCGCCTAATCAGGGTAAACATCCAATAGACTGTAAACAAAACACCCTTGATGGTGGGATGACCAAACTTGGGGAGCCATGAGGGGCACAAGAGAGAATCATTTTTTCAGAGTTTCATTGAAATACACAAAGAAACCTAGTACCCACAAGCTAAGAAACATGGAATGATTTCCAGTTGGCTAAAACCCTTTTCTGTGAGTTTGAAACTCTTTTGCTACCTAGTGATTCAGCTTTGAGATACTTGAACCAGGACAGAAGCACAGTGTGCTCTTGTGATATGAAGTGCTTTTGTGCATTTTCATCGTTCTAGCTTTAAACATTGAGGAATTAAAATGCAGGCGTTTTCAGTGAAATTCGCCTAATCAGGGTAAACATTCAATAGGCTCTAAACAAAAAACCCGTGATGGTGGATTGACCAAGATTGGGGAGCCATGAGGGGCACAAGAGAGAATCATTTTGTCAGAGTTTCATTGAAGTACACAAAGAAACCTAGTACCCACAAGCTAAGAAACATGGAAGTATTTCCAGTTGGCTAAAACGCTTTTCTGTGAGTTTGAAACTCTTTTGCTACCTAGTGATTCAGCTTTGAGATACTTGAACCAGGACAGAAGCACAGTGTGCTCTTGTGATCTGAAGTGCTTTTCTGCATTTTCAAAGTTCTAGCTTTAACCATTGAGGAATTAAACTACAGGCGTTTTCAGTGAAATTTGCCTAATCAGGGTAAATATCCAATAGGCTCTAAACAAAAAACCCGTGATGGTGGGATGACCAAATTTGGGGAGCCATGAGGGGCACAAGAGAGAATCATTTTGTCAGAGTTTCATTGAAATACACAAAGAAATCTAGTACCCAGAAGCTAAGTAACATGGAATTATTTCCAGTTGGCTAAATCACTTTTCTGTGATTTTGAATCTCTTTTGCTTCCTAGTGATTCAGCTTTGAGATACTTGAACCAGGACAGGAGCACAGTGTGCTCTTGTGAACTAAAGTGTTGTTTTGCATTTTTAAAGTTCTAGCATTAACCATTTAAGAATTAAACTCACAGGCCTTTTCAGGCATTTTCGCCTAATCAGGGTAAACATCCAATAGACTGTAAACAAACCACCCTTGATGGTGGGATGACCAAACTTGGGGAGCCATGAGGGGCACAAGAGAGAATCATTTTTTCAGAGTTTCATTGAAATACACAAAGAAACCTAGTACCCACAAGCTAAGAAACATGGAATTATTTCCAGTTGGCTAACACGCTTTTCTGTGAGTTTGAAACTCTTTTGCTACCTAGTGATTCAGCTTTGAGATACTTGAACCAGGAAAGAAGCACAGTGTGCTTCTGTGATCTGAAGTGCTTTTCTGAATTTTCAAAGTTCTAGCATTAACCATTGAGTAATTGAACTACAGGCGTTTTCAGTGAAATTCGCCTAATCAGGGTAAACATCCATTAGGCTCTAAACAAAAAACACGTGATTTTGGATTGACCAAATTTGGGGAGCCATGAGGGGCACAAGAGAGAATCATTTTGTCAGAGTTTCATTGAAATACACAAAGAAACCTAGTACCCACAAGCTAAGAAACATGGAATTATTTCCAGTTGGCTAAAACGCTTTTCTGTGAGTTTGAAACTCTTTTGCTACCTAGTGATTCAGCTTTGAGATACTTGAACCAGGAGAGAAGCACAGTGTGCTTCTTGTGAACTAAAGTGTTTTCTGCGTTTTTAAAGTTCTAGCATTAACCATTTAAGAATTAAACTCACAGGCGTTTTCAGGCATTTTCGCCTAATCAGGGTAAACATCCAATAGGACTGTAAACAAAAAACACCCTTGATGGTGGGATGACCAAATTTGGGGAGCCTTGAGGGGCACATGAGAGAATCATTTTTTCAGAGTTTCATTGAAATACACAAAGAAACCTAGTGCCCAGAAGCTAAGAAACATGGAATTATTTCCAGTTGGCTAAAACGCTTTTCTGTGATTTTGAATCTCTTTTGCTACCTAGTGATTCAGCTTTGAGATACTTGAACCAGGACAGGAGCACAGTGTGCTCTTGTGAACTAAAGTGTTGTTTTGCATTTTTAAAGTTCTAGCATTAACCATTTAAGAATTAAACAAACAGGCCTTTTCAGGCATTTTCGCTAATCAGGGTAAACATCCAATAGACTGTAAACAAAACACCCTTGATGGTGGGATGACCAAACTTGGGGAGCCATGAGGGGCACAAGAGAGAATCATTTTTTCAGAGTTTCATTGAAATACACAAAGAAACCTAGTACCCACAAGCTAAGAAACATGGAATGATTTCCAGTTGGCTAAAACCCTTTTCTGTGAGTTTGAAACTCTTTTGCTACCTAGTGATTCAGCTTTGAGATACTTGAACCAGGACAGAAGCACAGTGTGCTCTTGTGATATGAAGTGCTTTTGTGCATTTTCATCGTTCTAGCTTTAAACATTGAGGAATTAAAATGCAGGCGTTTTCAGTGAAATTCGCCTAATCAGGGTAAACATTCAATAGGCTCTAAACAAAAAACCCGTGATGGTGGATTGACCAAGATTGGGGAGCCATGAGGGGCACAAGAGAGAATCATTTTGTCAGAGTTTCATTGAAGTACACAAAGAAACCTAGTACCCACAAGCTAAGAAACATGGAAGTATTTCCAGTTGGCTAAAACGCTTTTCTGTGAGTTTGAAACTCTTTTGCTACCTAGTGATTCAGCTTTGAGATACTTGAACCAGGACAGAAGCACAGTGTGCTCTTGTGATCTGAAGTGCTATTCTGCATTTTCAAAGTTCTAGCTTTAACCATTGAGGAATTAAACTACAGGCGTTTTCAGTGAAATTTGCCTAATCAGGGTAAATATCCAATAGGCTCTAAACAAAAAACCCGTGATGGTGGGATGACCAAATTTGGGGAGCCATGAGGGGCACAAGAGAGAATCATTTTGTCAGAGTTTCATTGAAATACACAAAGAAATCTAGTACCCAGAAGCTAAGAAACATGGAATTATTTCCAGTTGGCTAAATCACTTTTCTGTGATTTTGAATCTCTTTTGCTTCCTAGTGATTCAGCTTTGAGATACTTGAACCAGGACAGGAGCACAGTGTGCTCTTGTGAACTAAAGTGTTGTTTTGCATTTTTAAAGTTCTAGCATTAACCATTTAAGAATTAAACTCACAGGCCTTTTCAGGCATTTTCGCCTAATCAGGGTAAACATCCAATAGACTGTAAACAAACCACCCTTGATGGTGGGATGACCAAACTTGGGGAGCCATGAGGGGCACAAGAGAGAATCATTTTTTCAGAGTTTCATTGAAATACACAAAGAAACCTAGTACCCACAAGCTAAGAAACATGGAATTATTTCCAGTTGGCTAAACACGCTTTTCTGTGAGTTTGAAACTCTTTTGCTACCTAGTGATTCAGCTTTGAGATACTTGAACCAGGAAAGAAGCACAGTGTGCTTCTGTGATCTGAAGTGCTTTTCTGAATTTTCAAAGTTCTAGCATTAACCATTGAGTAATTGAACTACAGGCGTTTTCAGTGAAATTCGCCTAATCAGGGTAAACATCCATTAGGCTCTAAACAAAAAACACGTGATTTTGGATTGACCAAATTTGGGGAGCCATGAGGGGCACAAGAGAGAATCATTTTGTCAGAGTTTCATTGAAATACACAAAGAAACCTAGTACCCACAAGCTAAGAAACATGGAATTATTTCCAGTTGGCTAAAACGCTTTTCTGTGAGTTTGAAACTCTTTTGCTACCTAGTGATTCAGCTTTGAGATACTTGAACCAGGAAAGAAGCACAGTGTGCTTTGTGATCTGAAGTGCTTTTCTGAATTTTCAAAGTTCTAGCATTAACCATTGAGGAATTAAACTACAGGCGTTTTCAGTGAAATTCGCCTAATCAGGGTAAACATCCAATAGGCTCTAAACAAAAAAACCCGTGATGGTGGATTGACCAAATTTGGGGAGCCATGAGGGGCACAAGAGAGAATCATTTTGTCAGAGTTTCATTGAAATACACAAAGAAACCTAGTACCCACAAGCTAAGAAACATGGAATTATTTCCAGTTGGCTAAAACGCTTTTCTGTGATTTTGAATCTCTTTTGCTACCTAGTGATTCAGCTTTGAGATACTTGAACCAGGACAGAAGCACAGTGTGCTCTTGTGAACTAAAGTGTTGTTTTGCATTTTTAAAGTTCTAGCATTAACCATTTAAGAATTAAACTCACAGGCTTTTCAGGCATTTTCGCCTAATCAGGGTAAACATCCAATAGACTGTAAACAAAACACCCTTGATGGTGGGATGACCAAACTTGGGGAGCCATGAGGGGCACAAGAGAGAATCATTTTTTCAGAGTTTCATTGAAATACACAAAGAAACCTAGTACCCACAAGCTAAGAAACATGGAATTATTTCCAGTTGGCTAAAACGCTTTTCTGTGAGTTTGAAACTCTTTTGCTACCTAGTGATTCAGCTTTGAGATACTTGAACCAGGACAGAAGCACAGTGTGCTTCTTGTGATCTGAAGTGCTTTTTTGCATTTTCAAAGTTCTAGCATTAACCATTGAGAATTAAACTACAGGCGTTTTCAGTGAAATTCGCCTAATCAGGGTAAACATCCAATAGGCTCTAAACAAAAAACACCCGTGATGGTGGATTGACCAAATTTGGGGAGCCATGAGGGGCACAAGAGAGAATCATTTTGTCAGAGTTTCATTGAAATACACAAAGAAACCTAGTACCCACAAGCTAAGAAACATGGAATTATTTCCAGTTGGCTAAAACGCTTTTCTGTGAGTTTGAAACTCTTTTGCTACCTAGTGATTCAGCTTTGAGATACTTGAACCAGGAAAGAAGCACAGTGTGCTTCTGTGATCTGAAGTGCTTTTCTGCATTTTCAAAGTTCTAGCATTAACCATTGAGAATTAAACTACAGGCGTTTTCAGTGAAATTCGCCTAATCAGGGTAAACATCCAATAGGCTCTAAACAAAAAACCGTGATTTGGATTGACCAAATTTGGGGAGCCATGAGGGGCACAAGAGAGAATCATTTTGTCAGAGTTTCATTGAAATACACAAAGAAACCTAGTACCCACAAGCTAAGAAACATGGAATTATTTCCAGTTGGCTAAAAAACGCTTTTCTGTGAGTTTGAAACTCTTTTGCTACCTAGTGATTCAGCTTTGAGATACTTGAACCAGGACAGAAGCACAGTGTGCTCTTGTGAACTAAAGTGTTTTTCTGCATTTTTAAAGTTCTAGCATTAACCATTTAAGAATTAAACTCACAGGCGTTTTCAGGCATTTTCGCCTAATCAGGGTAAACATCCAATAGACTGTAAACAAAAAACACCCTTGATGGTGGGATGACCAAATTTGGGGAGCCATGAGGGGCACAAGAGAGAATCATTTTTTCAGAGTTTCATTGAAATACACAAAGAAACCTAGTACCCAGAAGCTAAGAAACATGGAATTATTTCCAGTTGGCTAAAACGCTTTTCTGTGATTTTGAATCTCTTTTGCTACCTAGTGATTCAGCTTTGAGATACTTGAACCAGGACAGGAGCACAGTGTGCTCTTGTGAACTAAAGTGTTTTTTGCATTTTTAAAGTTCTAGCATTAACCATTTAAGAATTAAACAAACAGGCCTTTTCAGGCATTTTCGCCTAATCAGGGTAAACATCCAATAGACTGTAAACAAAACACCCTTGATGGTGGGATGACCAAACTTGGGGAGCCATGAGGGGCACAAGAGAGAATCATTTTTTCAGAGTTTCATTGAAATACACAAAGAAACCTAGTACCCACAAGCTAAGAAACATGGAATGATTTCCAGTTGGCTAAAACGCTTTTCTGTGAGTTTGAAACTCTTTTGCTACCTAGTGATTCAGCTTTGAGATACTTGAACCAGGACAGAAGCACAGTGTGCTCTTGTGATCTGAAGTGCTTTTCTGCATTTTCAAAGTTCTAGCTTTAACCATTGAGGAATTAAACTACAGGCGTTTTCAGTGAAATTCGCCTAATCAGGGTAAACATCCAATAGGCTCTAAACAAAAAACCCGTGATGGTGGATTGACCAAATTGGGGAGCCATGAGGGGCACAAGAGAGAATCATTTTGTCAGAGTTTCATTGAAATACACAAAGAAACCTAGTACCCACAAGCTAAGAAACATGGAATTATTTCCAGTTGGCTAAAACGCTTTTCTGTGAGTTTGAAACTCTTTTGCTACCTAGTGATTCAGCTTTGAGATACTTGAACCAGGACAGAAGCACAGTGTGCTCTTGTGATCTGAAGTGCTATTCTGCATTTTCAAAGTTCTAGCTTTAACCATTGAGGAATTAAACTACAGGCGTTTTCAGTGAAATTTGCCTAATCAGGGTAAACATCCAATAGGCTCTAAACAAAAAACCCGTGATGGTGGGATGACCAAATTTGGGGAGCCATGAGGGGCACAAGAGAGAATCATTTTGTCAGAGTTTCATTGAAATACACAAAGAAATCTAGTACCCAGAAGCTAAGAAACATGGAATTATTTCCAGTTGGCTAAATCGCTTTTCTGTGATTTTGAATCTCTTTTGCTCCTAGTGATTCAGCTTTGAGATACTTGAACCAGGACAGGAGCACAGTGTGCTCTTGTGAACTAAAGTGTTGTTTTGCATTTTTAAAGTTCTAGCATTAACCATTTAAGAATTAAACTCACAGGCCTTTTCAGGCATTTTCGCCTAATCAGGGTAAACATCCAATAGACTGTAAACAAAACACCCTTGATGGTGGGATGACCAAACTTGGGGAGCCATGAGGGGCACAAGAGAGAATCATTTTTTCAGAGTTTCATTGAAATACACAAAGAAACCTAGTACCCACAAGCTAAGAAACATGGAATTATTTCCAGTTGGCTAACACGCTTTTCTGTGAGTTTGAAACTCTTTTGCTACCTAGTGATTCAGCTTTGAGATACTTGAACCAGGAAAGAAGCACAGTGTGCTTCTGTGATCTGAAGTGCTTTTCTGAATTTTCAAAGTTCTAGCATTAACCATTGAGTAATTGAACTACAGGCGTTTTCAGTGAAATTCGCCTAATCAGGGTAAACATCCATTAGGCTCTAAACAAAAAACACGTGATTTTGGATTGACCAAATTTGGGGAGCCATGAGGGGCACAAGAGAGAATCATTTTGTCAGAGTTTCATTGAAATACACAAAGAAACCTAATACCCACAAGCTAAGAAACATGGAATTATTTCCAGTTGGCTAAAACGCTTTTCTGTGAGTTTGAAACTCTTTTGCTACCTAGTGATTCAGCTTTGAGATACTTGAACCAGGAGAGAAGCACAGTCTGCGCTTGTGAACTAAAGTGTTGTTCTGCGTTTTTAAAGTTCTAGCATTAACCATTTAAGAATTAAACTCACGGCGTTTTCAGGCATTTTCGCCTAATCAGGGTAAACATCCAATAGACTGTAAACAAAACACCCTTGATGGTGGGATGACCAAACGTGGGGAGCCTTGAGGGGCACATGAGAGAATCATTTTTTCAGAGTTTCATTGAAATACACAAAGAAACCTAGTGCCCAGAAGCTAAGAAACATGGAATTATTTCCAGTTCGCTAAAACGCTTTTCTGTGATTTTGAATCTCTTTTGCTACCTAGTGATTCAGCTTTGAGATACTTGAACCAGGACAGGAGCACAGTGTGCTCTTGTGAACTAAAGTGTTGTTTTGCATTTTTAAAGTTCTAGCATTAACCATTTAAGAATTAAACAAACAGGCCTTTTCAGGCATTTTCGCCTAATCAGGGTAAACATCCAATAGACTGTAAACAAAAACACCCTTGATGGTGGGATGACCAAACTTGGGGAGCCATGAGGGGCACAAGAGAGAATCATTTTTTCAGAGTTTCATTGAAATACACAAAGAAACCTAGTACCCACAAGCTAAGAAACATGGAATGATTTCCAGTTGGCTAAAACCCTTTTCTGTGAGTTTGAAACTCTTTTGCTACCTAGTGATTCAGCTTTGAGATACTTGAACCAGGACAGAAGCACAGTGTGCTCTTGTGATATGAAGTGCTTTTGTGCATTTTCATCGTTCTAGCTTTAAACATTGAGGAATTAAAATGCAGGCGTTTTCAGTGAAATTCGCCTAATCAGGGTAAACATTCAATAGGCTCTAAACAAAAAACCCGTGATGGTGGATTGACCAAGATTGGGGAGCCATGAGGGGCACAAGAGAGAATCATTTTGTCAGAGTTTCATTGAAGTACACAAAGAAACCTAGTACCCACAAGCTAAGAAACATGGAAGTATTTCCAGTTGGCTAAAACGCTTTTCTGTGAGTTTGAAACTCTTTTGCTACCTAGTGATTCAGCTTTGAGATACTTGAACCAGGACAGAAGCACAGTGTGCTCTTGTGATCTGAAGTGCTATTCTGCATTTTCAAAGTTCTAGCTTTAACCATTGAGGAATTAAACTACAGGCGTTTTCAGTGAAATTTGCCTAATCAGGGTAAATATCCAATAGGCTCTAAACAAAAAACCCGTGATGGTGGGATGACCAAATTTGGGGAGCCATGAGGGGCACAAGAGAGAATCATTTTGTCAGAGTTTCATTGAAATACACAAAGAAATCTAGTACCCAGAAGCTAAGTAACATGGAATTATTTCCAGTTGGCTAAATCACTTTTCTGTGATTTTGAATCTCTTTTGCTTCCTAGTGATTCAGCTTTGAGATACTTGAACCAGGACAGGAGCACAGTGTGCTCTTGTGAACTAAAAGTGTTGTTTTGCATTTTTAAAGTTCTAGCATTAACCATTTAAGAATTAAACTCACAGGCCTTTTCAGGCATTTTCGCCTAATCAGGGTAAACATCCAATAGACTGTAAACAAACCACCCTTGATGGTGGGATGACCAAACTTGGGGAGCCATGAGGGGCACAAGAGAGAATCATTTTTTCAGAGTTTCATTGAAATACACAAAGAAACCTAGTACCCACAAGCTAAGAAACATGGAATTATTTCCAGTTGGCTAACACGCTTTTCTGTGAGTTTGAAACTCTTTTGCTACCTAGTGATTCAGCTTTGAGATACTTGAACCAGGAAAGAAGCACAGTGTGCTTCTGTGATCTGAAGTGCTTTTCTGAATTTTCAAAGTTCTAGCATTAACCATTGAGTAATTGAACTACAGGCGTTTTCAGTGAAATTCGCCTAATCAGGGTAAACATCCATTAGGCTCTAAACAAAAAACACGTGATTTTGGATTGACCAAATTTGGGGAGCCATGAGGGGCACAAGAGAGAATCATTTTGTCAGAGTTTCATTGAAATACACAAAGAAAACTATACCCACAAGCTAAGAAACATGGAATTATTTCCAGTTGGCTAAAACGCTTTTCTGTGAGTTTGAAACTCTTTTGCTACCTAGTGATTCAGCTTTGAGATACTTGAACCAGGAGAGAATCACAGTCTGCGCTTGTGAACTAAAGTGTTGTTCTGCGTTTTTAAAGTTCTAGCATTAACCATTTAAGAATTAAACTCACCGGCGTTTTCAGGCATTTTCGCCTAATCAGGGTAAACATCCAATAGACTGTAAACAAAACACCCTTGATGGTGGGATGACCAAACGTGGGGAGCCTTGAGGGGCACATGAGAGAATCATTTTTTCAGAGTTTCATTGAAATACACAAAGAAACCTAGTGCCCAGAAGCTAAGAAACATGGAATTATTTCCAGTTCGCTAAAACGCTTTTCTGTGATTTTGAATCTCTTTTGCTACCTAGTGATTCAGCTTTGAGATACTTGAACCAGGACAGGAGCACAGTGTGCTCTTGTGAACTAAAGTGTTGTTTTGCATTTTTAAAGTTCTAGCATTAACCATTTAAGAATTAAACAAACAGGCCTTTTCAGGCATTTTCGCCTAATCAGGGTAAACATCCAATAGACTGTAAACAAAACACCCTTGATGGTGGGATGACCAAACTTGGGGAGCCATGAGGGGCACAAGAGAGAATCATTTTTTCAGAGTTTCATTGAAATACACAAAGAAACCTAGTACCCACAAGCTAAGAAACATGGAATGATTTCCAGTTGGCTAAAACCCTTTTCTGTGAGTTTGAAACTCTTTTGCTACCTAGTGATTCAGCTTTGAGATACTTGAACCAGGACAGAAGCACAGTGTGCTCTTGTGATATGAAGTGCTTTTGTGCATTTTCATCGTTCTAGCTTTAAACATTGAGGAATTAAAATGCAGGCGTTTTCAGTGAAATTCGCCTAATCAGGGTAAACATTCAATAGGCTCTAAACAAAAAACCCGTGATGGTGGATTGACCAAGATTGGGGAGCCATGAGGGGCACAAGAGAGAATCATTTTGTCAGAGTTTCATTGAAGTACACAAAGAAACCTAGTACCCACAAGCTAAGAAACATGGAAGTATTTCCAGTTGGCTAAAACGCTTTTCTGTGAGTTTGAAACTCTTTTGCTACCTAGTGATTCAGCTTTGAGATACTTGAACCAGGACAGAAGCACAGTGTGCTCTTGTGATCTGAAGTGCTATTCTGCATTTTCAAAGTTCTAGCTTTAACCATTGAGGAATTAAACTACAGGCGTTTTCAGTGAAATTTGCCTAATCAGGGTAAATATCCAATAGGCTCTAAACAAAAAACCCGTGATGGTGGGATGACCAAATTTGGGGAGCCATGAGGGGCACAAGAGAGAATCATTTTGTCAGAGTTTCATTGAAATACACAAAGAAATCTAGTACCCAGAAGCTAAGTAACATGGAATTATTTCCAGTTGGCTAAATCACTTTTCTGTGATTTTGAATCTCTTTTGCTTCCTAGTGATTCAGCTTTGAGATACTTGAACCAGGACAGGAGCACAGTGTGCTCTTGTGAACTAAAGTGTTGTTTTGCATTTTTAAAGTTCTAGCATTAACCATTTAAGAATTAAACTCACAGGCCTTTTCAGGCATTTTCGCCTAATCAGGGTAAACATCCAATAGACTGTAAACAAACCACCCTTGATGGTGGGATGACCAAACTTGGGGAGCCATGAGGGGCACAAGAGAGAATCATTTTTTCAGAGTTTCATTGAAATACACAAAGAAACCTAGTACCCACAAGCTAAGAAACATGGAATTATTTCCAGTTGGCTAACACGCTTTTCTGTGAGTTTGAAACTCTTTTGCTACCTAGTGATTCAGCTTTGAGATACTTGAACCAGGAAAGAAGCACAGTGTGCTTCTGTGATCTGAAGTGCTTTTCTGAATTTTCAAAGTTCTAGCATTAACCATTGAGTAATTGAACTACAGGCGTTTTCAGTGAAATTCGCCTAATCAGGGTAAACATCCATTAGGCTCTAAACAAAAAACACGTGATTTTGGATTGACCAAATTTGGGGAGCCATGAGGGGCACAAGAGAGAATCATTTTGTCAGAGTTTCATTGAAATACACAAAGAAACCTAGTACCCACAAGCTAAGAAACATGGAATTATTTCCAGTTGGCTAACACGCTTTTCTGTGAGTTTGAAACTCTTTTGCTACCTAGTGATTCAGCTTTGAGATACTTGAACCAGGAAAGAAGCACAGTGTGCTTCTGTGATCTGAAGTGCTTTTCTGAATTTTCAAAGTTCTAGCATTAACCATTGAGTAATTGAACTACAGGCGTTTTCAGTGAAATTCGCCTAATCAGGGTAAACATCCATTAGGCTCTAAACAAAAAACACGTGATTTTGGATTGACCAAATTTGGGGAGCCATGAGGGGCACAAGAGAGAATCATTTTGTCAGAGTTTCATTGAAATACACAAAGAAACCTAATACCCACAAGCTAAGAAACATGGAATTATTTCCAGTTGGCTAAAACGCTTTTCTGTGAGTTTGAAACTCTTTTGCTACCTAGTGATTCAGCTTTGAGATACTTGAACCAGGAGAGAATCACAGTCTGCGCTTGTGAACTAAAGTGTTGTTCTGCGTTTTTAAAGTTCTAGCATTAACCATTTAAGAATTAAACTCACCGGCGTTTTCAGGCATTTTCGCCTAATCAGGGTAAACATCCAATAGACTGTAAACAAAACACCCTTGATGGTGGGATGACCAAACGTGGGGAGCCTTGAGGGGCACATGAGAGAATCATTTTTTCAGAGTTTCATTGAAATACACAAAGAAACCTAGTGCCCAGAAGCTAAGAAACATGGAATTATTTCCAGTTCGCTAAAACGCTTTTCTGTGATTTTGAATCTCTTTTGCTACCTAGTGATTCAGCTTTGAGATACTTGAACCAGGACAGGAGCACAGTGTGCTCTTGTGAACTAAAGTGTTGTTTTGCATTTTTAAAGTTCTAGCATTAACCATTTAAGAATTAAACAAACAGGCCTTTTCAGGCATTTTCGCCTAATCAGGGTAAACATCCAATAGACTGTAAAAACAAAACACCCTTGATGGTGGGATGACCAAACTTGGGGAGCCATGAGGGGCACAAGAGAGAATCATTTTTTCAGAGTTTCATTGAAATACACAAAGAAACCTAGTACCCACAAGCTAAGAAACATGGAATGATTTCCAGTTGGCTAAAACCCTTTTCTGTGAGTTTGAAACTCTTTTGCTACCTAGTGATTCAGCTTTGAGATACTTGAACCAGGACAGAAGCACAGTGTGCTCTTGTGATATGAAGTGCTTTTGTGCATTTTCATCGTTCTAGCTTTAAACATTGAGGAATTAAAATGCAGGCGTTTTCAGTGAAATTCGCCTAATCAGGGTAAACATTCAATAGGCTCTAAACAAAAAAACCCGTGATGGTGGATTGACCAAGATTGGGGAGCCATGAGGGGCACAAGAGAGAATCATTTTGTCAGAGTTTCATTGAAGTACACAAAGAAACCTAGTACCCACAAGCTAAGAAACATGGAAGTATTTCCAGTTGGCTAAAACGCTTTTCTGTGAGTTTGAAACTCTTTTGCTACCTAGTGATTCAGCTTTGAGATACTTGAACCAGGACAGAAGCACAGTGTGCTCTTGTGATCTGAAGTGCTATTCTGCATTTTCAAAGTTCTAGCTTTAACCATTGAGGAATTAAACTACAGGCGTTTTCAGTGAAATTTGCCTAATCAGGGTAAATATCCAATAGGCTCTAAACAAAAAACCCGTGATGGTGGGATGACCAAATTTGGGGAGCCATGAGGGGCACAAGAGAGAATCATTTTGTCAGAGTTTCATTGAAATACACAAAGAAATCTAGTACCCAGAAGCTAAGTAACATGGAATTATTTCCAGTTGGCTAAATCACTTTTCTGTGATTTTGAATCTCTTTTGCTTCCTAGTGATTCAGCTTTGAGATACTTGAACCAGGACAGGAGCACAGTGTGCTCTTGTGAACTAAAGTGTTGTTTTGCATTTTTAAAGTTCTAGCATTAACCATTTAAGAATTAAACTCACAGGCCTTTTCAGGCATTTTCGCCTAATCAGGGTAAACATCCAATAGACTGTAAACAAACCACCCTTGATGGTGGGATGACCAAACTTGGGGAGCCATGAGGGGCACAAGAGAGAATCATTTTTTCAGAGTTTCATTGAAATACACAAAGAAACCTAGTACCCACAAGCTAAGAAACATGGAATTATTTCCAGTTGGCTAACACGCTTTTCTGTGAGTTTGAAACTCTTTTGCTACCTAGTGATTCAGCTTTGAGATACTTGAACCAGGAAAGAAGCACAGTGTGCTTCTGTGATCTGAAGTGCTTTTCTGAATTTTCAAAGTTCTAGCATTAACCATTGAGTAATTGAACTACAGGCGTTTTCAGTGAAATTCGCCTAATCAGGGTAAACATCCATTAGGCTCTAAACAAAAAACACGTGATTTTGGATTGACCAAATTTGGGGAGCCATGAGGGGCACAAGAGAGAATCATTTTGTCAGAGTTTCATTGAAATACACAAAGAAACCTAGTACCCACAAGCTAAGAAACATGGAATTATTTCCAGTTGGCTAACACGCTTTTCTGTGAGTTTGAAACTCTTTTGCTACCTAGTGATTCAGCTTTGAGATACTTGAACCAGGAAAGAAGCACAGTGTGCTTCTGTGATCTGAAGTGCTTTTCTGAATTTTCAAAGTTCTAGCATTAACCATTGAGTAATTGAACTACAGGCGTTTTCAGTGAAATTCGCCTAATCAGGGTAAACATCCATTAGGCTCTAAACAAAAAACACGTGATTTTGGATTGACCAAATTTGGGGAGCCATGAGGGGCACAAGAGAGAATCATTTTGTCAGAGTTTCATTGAAATACACAAAGAAACCTAATACCCACAAGCTAAGAAACATGGAATTATTTCCAGTTGGCTAAAACGCTTTTCTGTGAGTTTGAAACTCTTTTGCTACCTAGTGATTCAGCTTTGAGATACTTGAACCAGGAGAGAATCACAGTCTGCGCTTGTGAACTAAAGTGTTGTTCTGCGTTTTTTAAAGTTCTAGCATTAACCATTTAAGAATTAAACTCACCGGCGTTTTCAGGCATTTTCGCCTAATCAGGGTAAACATCCAATAGACTGTAAAAACAAAACACCCTTGATGGTGGGATGACCAAACGTGGGGAGCCTTGAGGGGCACATGAGAGAATCATTTTTTCAGAGTTTCATTGAAATACACAAAGAAACCTAGTGCCCAGAAGCTAAGAAACATGGAATTATTTCCAGTTCGCTAAAACGCTTTTCTGTGATTTTGAATCTCTTTTGCTACCTAGTGATTCAGCTTTGAGATACTTGAACCAGGACAGGAGCACAGTGTGCTCTTGTGAACTAAAGTGTTGTTTTGCATTTTTAAAGTTCTAGCATTAACCATTTAAGAATTAAACAAACAGGCCTTTTCAGGCATTTTCGCCTAATCAGGGTAAACATCCAATAGACTGTAAACAAAACACCCTTGATGGTGGGATGACCAAACTTGGGGAGCCATGAGGGGCACAAGAGAGAATCATTTTTTCAGAGTTTCATTGAAATACACAAAGAAACCTAGTACCCACAAGCTAAGAAACATGGAATGATTTCCAGTTGGCTAAAACCCTTTTCTGTGAGTTTGAAACTCTTTTGCTACCTAGTGATTCAGCTTTGAGATACTTGAACCAGGACAGAAGCACAGTGTGCTCTTGTGATATGAAGTGCTTTTGTGCATTTTCATCGTTCTAGCTTTAAACATTGAGGAATTAAAATGCAGGCGTTTTCAGTGAAATTCGCCTAATCAGGGTAAACATTCAATAGGCTCTAAACAAAAAACCCGTGATGGTGGATTGACCAAGATTGGGGAGCCATGAGGGGCACAAGAGAGAATCATTTTGTCAGAGTTTCATTGAAGTACACAAAGAAACCTAGTACCCACAAGCTAAGAAACATGGAAGTATTTCCAGTTGGCTAAAACGCTTTTCTGTGAGTTTGAAACTCTTTTGCTACCTAGTGATTCAGCTTTGAGATACTTGAACCAGGACAGAAGCACAGTGTGCTCTTGTGATCTGAAGTGCTATTCTGCATTTTCAAAGTTCTAGCTTTAACCATTGAGGAATTAAACTACAGGCGTTTTCAGTGAAATTTGCCTAATCAGGGTAAATATCCAATAGGCTCTAAACAAAAAACCCGTGATGGTGGGATGACCAAATTTGGGGAGCCATGAGGGGCACAAGAGAGAATCATTTTGTCAGAGTTTCATTGAAATACACAAAGAAATCTAGTACCCAGAAGCTAAGTAACATGGAATTATTTCCAGTTGGCTAAATCACTTTTCTGTGATTTTGAATCTCTTTTGCTTCCTAGTGATTCAGCTTTGAGATACTTGAACCAGGACAGGAGCACAGTGTGCTCTTGTGAACTAAAGTGTTGTTTTGCATTTTTAAAGTTCTAGCATTAACCATTTAAGAATTAAACTCACAGGCCTTTTCAGGCATTTTCGCCTAATCAGGGTAAACATCCAATAGACTGTAAACAAACCACCCTTGATGGTGGGATGACCAAACTTGGGGAGCCATGAGGGGCACAAGAGAGAATCATTTTTTCAGAGTTTCATTGAAATACACAAAGAAACCTAGTACCCACAAGCTAAGAAACATGGAATTATTTCCAGTTGGCTAACACGCTTTTCTGTGAGTTTGAAACTCTTTTGCTACCTAGTGATTCAGCTTTGAGATACTTGAACCAGGAAAGAAGCACAGTGTGCTTCTGTGATCTGAAGTGCTTTTCTGAATTTTCAAAGTTCTAGCATTAACCATTGAGTAATTGAACTACAGGCGTTTTCAGTGAAATTCGCCTAATCAGGGTAAACATCCATTAGGCTCTAAACAAAAAAACACGTGATTTTGGATTGACCAAATTTGGGGAGCCATGAGGGGCACAAGAGAGAATCATTTTGTCAGAGTTTCATTGAAATACACAAAGAAACCTAGTACCCACAAGCTAAGAAACATGGAATTATTTCCAGTTGGCTAACACGCTTTTCTGTGAGTTTGAAACTCTTTTGCTACCTAGTGATTCAGCTTTGAGATACTTGAACCAGGAAAGAAGCACAGTGTGCTTCTGTGATCTGAAGTGCTTTTCTGAATTTTCAAAGTTCTAGCATTAACCATTGAGTAATTGAACTACAGGCGTTTTCAGTGAAATCGCCTAATCAGGGTAAACATCCATTAGGCTCTAAACAAAAAACACGTGATTTTGGATTGACCAAATTTGGGGAGCCATGAGGGGCACAAGAGAGAATCATTTTGTCAGAGTTTCATTGAAATACACAAAGAAACCTAATACCCACAAGCTAAGAAACATGGAATTATTTCCAGTTGGCTAAAACGCTTTTCTGTGAGTTTGAAACTCTTTTGCTACCTAGTGATTCAGCTTTGAGATACTTGAACCAGGAGAGAATCACAGTCTGCGCTTGTGAACTAAAGTGTTGTTCTGCGTTTTTAAAGTTCTAGCATTAACCATTTAAGAATTAAACTCACCGGCGTTTTCAGGCATTTTCGCCTAATCAGGGTAAACATCCAATAGACTGTAAACAAAACACCCTTGATGGTGGGATGACCAAACGTGGGGAGCCTTGAGGGGCACATGAGAGAATCATTTTTTCAGAGTTTCATTGAAATACACAAAGAAACCTAGTGCCCAGAAGCTAAGAAACATGGAATTATTTCCAGTTCGCTAAAACGCTTTTCTGTGATTTTGAATCTCTTTTGCTACCTAGTGATTCAGCTTTGAGATACTTGAACCAGGACAGGAGCACAGTGTGCTCTTGTGAACTAAAGTGTTGTTTTGCATTTTTAAAGTTCTAGCATTAACCATTTAAGAATTAAACAAACAGGCCTTTTCAGGCATTTTCGCCTAATCAGGGTAAACATCCAATAGACTGTAAACAAAACACCCTTGATGGTGGGATGACCAAACTTGGGGAGCCATGAGGGGCACAAGAGAGAATCATTTTTTCAGAGTTTCATTGAAATACACAAAGAAACCTAGTACCCACAAGCTAAGAAACATGGAATGATTTCCAGTTGGCTAAAACCCTTTTCTGTGAGTTTGAAACTCTTTTGCTACCTAGTGATTCAGCTTTGAGATACTTGAACCAGGACAGAAGCACAGTGTGCTCTTGTGATATGAAGTGCTTTTGTGCATTTTCATCGTTCTAGCTTTAAACATTGAGGAATTAAAATGCAGGCGTTTTCAGTGAAATTCGCCTAATCAGGGTAAACATTCAATAGGCTCTAAACAAAAAACCCGTGATGGTGGATTGACCAAGATTGGGGAGCCATGAGGGGCACAAGAGAGAATCATTTTGTCAGAGTTTCATTGAAGTACACAAAGAAACCTAGTACCCACAAGCTAAGAAACATGGAAGTATTTCCAGTTGGCTAAAACGCTTTTCTGTGAGTTTGAAACTCTTTTGCTACCTAGTGATTCAGCTTTGAGATACTTGAACCAGGACAGAAGCACAGTGTGCTCTTGTGATCTGAAGTGCTATTCTGCATTTTCAAAGTTCTAGCTTTAACCATTGAGGAATTAAACTACAGGCGTTTTCAGTGAAATTTGCCTAATCAGGGTAAATATCCAATAGGCTCTAAACAAAAAACCCGTGATGGTGGGATGACCAAATTTGGGGAGCCATGAGGGGCACAAGAGAGAATCATTTTGTCAGAGTTTCATTGAAATACACAAAGAAATCTAGTACCCAGAAGCTAAGTAACATGGAATTATTTCCAGTTGGCTAAATCACTTTTCTGTGATTTTGAATCTCTTTTGCTTCCTAGTGATTCAGCTTTGAGATACTTGAACCAGGACAGGAGCACAGTGTGCTCTTGTGAACTAAAGTGTTGTTTTGCATTTTTAAAGTTCTAGCATTAACCATTTAAGAATTAAACTCACAGGCCTTTTCAGGCATTTTCGCCTAATCAGGGTAAACATCCAATAGACTGTAAACAAACCACCCTTGATGGTGGGATGACCAAACTTGGGGAGCCATGAGGGGCACAAGAGAGAATCATTTTTTCAGAGTTTCATTGAAATACACAAAGAAACCTAGTACCCACAAGCTAAGAAACATGGAATTATTTCCAGTTGGCTAACACGCTTTTCTGTGAGTTTGAAACTCTTTTGCTACCTAGTGATTCAGCTTTGAGATACTTGAACCAGGAAAGAAGCACAGTGTGCTTCTGTGATCTGAAGTGCTTTTCTGAATTTTCAAAGTTCTAGCATTAACCATTGAGTAATTGAACTACAGGCGTTTTCAGTGAAATTCGCCTAATCAGGGTAAACATCCATTAGGCTCTAAAACAAAAAACACGTGATTTTGGATTGACCAAATTTGGGGAGCCATGAGGGGCACAAGAGAGAATCATTTTGTCAGAGTTTCATTGAAATACACAAAGAAACCTAGTACCCACAAGCTAAGAAACATGGAATTATTTCCAGTTGGCTAACACGCTTTTCTGTGAGTTTGAAACTCTTTTGCTACCTAGTGATTCAGCTTTGAGATACTTGAACCAGGAAAGAAGCACAGTGTGCTTCTGTGATCTGAAGTGCTTTTCTGAATTTTCAAAGTTCTAGCATTAACCATTGAGTAATTGAACTACAGGCGTTTTCAGTGAAATTCGCCTAATCAGGGTAAACATCCATTAGGCTCTAAACAAAAAACACGTGATTTTGGATTGACCAAATTTGGGGAGCCATGAGGGGCACAAGAGAGAATCATTTTGTCAGAGTTTCATTGAAATACACAAAGAAACCTAATACCCACAAGCTAAGAAACATGGAATTATTTCCAGTTGGCTAAAACGCTTTTCTGTGAGTTTGAAACTCTTTTGCTACCTAGTGATTCAGCTTTGAGATACTTGAACCAGGAGAGAATCACAGTCTGCGCTTGTGAACTAAAGTGTTGTTCTGCGTTTTTAAAGTTCTAGCATTAACCATTTAAGAATTAAACTCACCGGCGTTTTCAGGCATTTTCGCCTAATCAGGGTAAACATCCAATAGACTGTAAACAAAACACCCTTGATGGTGGGATGACCAAACGTGGGGAGCCTTGAGGGGCACATGAGAGAATCATTTTTTCAGAGTTTCATTGAAATACACAAAGAAACCTAGTGCCCAGAAGCTAAGAAACATGGAATTATTTCCAGTTCGCTAAAACGCTTTTCTGTGATTTTGAATCTCTTTTGCTACCTAGTGATTCAGCTTTGAGATACTTGAACCAGGACAGGAGCACAGTGTGCTCTTGTGAACTAAAGTGTTGTTTTGCATTTTTAAAGTTCTAGCATTAACCATTTAAGAATTAAACAAACAGGCCTTTTCAGGCATTTTCGCCTAATCAGGGTAAACATCCAATAGACTGTAAACAAAACACCCTTGATGGTGGGATGACCAAACTTGGGGAGCCATGAGGGGCACAAGAGAGAATCATTTTTTCAGAGTTTCATTGAAATACACAAAGAAACCTAGTACCCACAAGCTAAGAAACATGGAATGATTTCCAGTTGGCTAAAACCCTTTTCTGTGAGTTTGAAACTCTTTTGCTACCTAGTGATTCAGCTTTGAGATACTTGAACCAGGACAGAAGCACAGTGTGCTCTTGTGATATGAAGTGCTTTTGTGCATTTTCATCGTTCTAGCTTTAAACATTGAGGAATTAAAATGCAGGCGTTTTCAGTGAAATTCGCCTAATCAGGGTAAACATTCAATAGGCTCTAAACAAAAAACCCGTGATGGTGGATTGACCAAGATTGGGGAGCCATGAGGGGCACAAGAGAGAATCATTTTGTCAGAGTTTCATTGAAGTACACAAAGAAACCTAGTACCCACAAGCTAAGAAACATGGAAGTATTTCCAGTTGGCTAAAACGCTTTTCTGTGAGTTTGAAACTCTTTTGCTACCTAGTGATTCAGCTTTGAGATACTTGAACCAGGACAGAAGCACAGTGTGCTCTTGTGATCTGAAGTGCTATTCTGCATTTTCAAAGTTCTAGCTTTAACCATTGAGGAATTAAACTACAGGCGTTTTCAGTGAAATTTGCCTAATCAGGGTAAATATCCAATAGGCTCTAAACAAAAAAAAACCCGTGATGGTGGGATGACCAAATTTGGGGAGCCATGAGGGGCACAAGAGAGAATCATTTTGTCAGAGTTTCATTGAAATACACAAAGAAATCTAGTACCCAGAAGCTAAGTAACATGGAATTATTTCCAGTTGGCTAAATCACTTTTCTGTGATTTTGAATCTCTTTTGCTTCCTAGTGATTCAGCTTTGAGATACTTGAACCAGGACAGGAGCACAGTGTGCTCTTGTGAACTAAAGTGTTGTTTTGCATTTTTAAAGTTCTAGCATTAACCATTTAAGAATTAAACTCACAGGCCTTTTCAGGCATTTTCGCCTAATCAGGGTAAACATCCAATAGACTGTAAACAAACCACCCTTGATGGTGGGATGACCAAACTTGGGGAGCCATGAGGGGCACAAGAGAGAATCATTTTTTCAGAGTTTCATTGAAATACACAAAGAAACCTAGTACCCACAAGCTAAGAAACATGGAATTATTTCCAGTTGGCTAACACGCTTTTCTGTGAGTTTGAAACTCTTTTGCTACCTAGTGATTCAGCTTTGAGATACTTGAACCAGGAAAGAAGCACAGTGTGCTTCTGTGATCTGAAGTGCTTTTCTGAATTTTCAAAGTTCTAGCATTAACCATTGAGTAATTGAAACTACAGGCGTTTTCAGTGAAATTCGCCTAATCAGGGTAAACATCCATTAGGCTCTAAACAAAAAACACGTGATTTTGGATTGACCAAATTTGGGGAGCCATGAGGGGCACAAGAGAGAATCATTTTGTCAGAGTTTCATTGAAATACACAAAGAAACCTAGTACCCACAAGCTAAGAAACATGGAATTATTTCCAGTTGGCTAACACGCTTTTCTGTGAGTTTGAAACTCTTTTGCTACCTAGTGATTCAGCTTTGAGATACTTGAACCAGGAAAGAAGCACAGTGTGCTTCTGTGATCTGAAGTGCTTTTCTGAATTTTCAAAGTTCTAGCATTAACCATTGAGTAATTGAACTACAGGCGTTTTCAGTGAAATTCGCCTAATCAGGGTAAACATCCATTAGGCTCTAAACAAAAAACACGTGATTTTGGATTGACCAAATTTGGGGAGCCATGAGGGGCACAAGAGAGAATCATTTTGTCAGAGTTTCATTGAAATACACAAAGAAACCTAATACCCACAAGCTAAGAAACATGGAATTATTTCCAGTTGGCTAAAACGCTTTTCTGTGAGTTTGAAACTCTTTTGCTACCTAGTGATTCAGCTTTGAGATACTTGAACCAGGAGAGAATCACAGTCTGCGCTTGTGAACTAAAGTGTTGTTCTGCGTTTTTAAAGTTCTAGCATTAACCATTTAAGAATTAAACTCACCGGCGTTTTCAGGCATTTTCGCCTAATCAGGGTAAACATCCAATAGACTGTAAACAAAACACCCTTGATGGTGGGATGACCAAACGTGGGGAGCCTTGAGGGGCACATGAGAGAATCATTTTTTCAGAGTTTCATTGAAATACACAAAGAAACCTAGTGCCCAGAAGCTAAGAAACATGGAATTATTTCCAGTTCGCTAAAACGCTTTTCTGTGATTTTGAATCTCTTTTGCTACCTAGTGATTCAGCTTTGAGATACTTGAACCAGGACAGGAGCACAGTGTGCTCTTGTGAACTAAAGTGTTGTTTTGCATTTTTAAAGTTCTAGCATTAACCATTTAAGAATTAAACAAACAGGCCTTTTCAGGCATTTTCGCCTAATCAGGGTAAACATCCAATAGACTGTAAACAAAACACCCTTGATGGTGGGATGACCAAACTTGGGGAGCCATGAGGGGCACAAGAGAGAATCATTTTTTCAGAGTTTCATTGAAATACACAAAGAAACCTAGTACCCACAAGCTAAGAAACATGGAATGATTTCCAGTTGGCTAAAACCCTTTTCTGTGAGTTTGAAACTCTTTTGCTACCTAGTGATTCAGCTTTGAGATACTTGAACCAGGACAGAAGCACAGTGTGCTCTTGTGATATGAAGTGCTTTTGTGCATTTTCATCGTTCTAGCTTTAAACATTGAGGAATTAAAATGCAGGCGTTTTCAGTGAAATTCGCCTAATCAGGGTAAACATTCAATAGGCTCTAAACAAAAAACCCGTGATGGTGGATTGACCAAGATTGGGGAGCCATGAGGGGCACAAGAGAGAATCATTTTGTCAGAGTTTCATTGAAGTACACAAAGAAACCTAGTACCCACAAGCTAAGAAACATGGAAGTATTTCCAGTTGGCTAAAACGCTTTTCTGTGAGTTTGAAACTCTTTTGCTACCTAGTGATTCAGCTTTGAGATACTTGAACCAGGACAGAAGCACAGTGTGCTCTTGTGATCTGAAGTGCTATTCTGCATTTTCAAAGTTCTAGCTTTAACCATTGAGGAATTAAACTACAGGCGTTTTCAGTGAAATTTGCCTAATCAGGGTAAATATCCAATAGGCTCTAAACAAAAAACCCGTGATGGTGGGATGACCAAATTTGGGGAGCCATGAGGGGCACAAGAGAGAATCATTTTGTCAGAGTTTCATTGAAATACACAAAGAAATCTAGTACCCAGAAGCTAAGTAACATGGAATTATTTCCAGTTGGCTAAATCACTTTTCTGTGATTTTGAATCTCTTTTGCTTCCTAGTGATTCAGCTTTGAGATACTTGAACCAGGACAGGAGCACAGTGTGCTCTTGTGAACTAAAGTGTTGTTTTGCATTTTTAAAGTTCTAGCATTAACCATTTAAGAATTAAACTCACAGGCCTTTTCAGGCATTTTCGCCTAATC
>JAKELJ010000523.1:4942-20279 GCA_025594165.1 Tamias sibiricus
AAAATGTTTCTCTCTTGTGCCCCTCATGGCTCCCCAAATTTGGTCATCCCACGATCACGGGTTTCTTGTTTAGAACCTATTGGATATTGACCCTGATTAGGCGAATTTCACTGAAAACGCCTGTTAGTTTAATTCCCTCAATGGTTAATGCTAAAACTTGAAAATGCAGAAAAGCACTTCAGATCACTAGAGCTCACTGTGCTTTTTTCCTGGTTCAAGTATCTCAAAGCTGAATCACTAGGTAACAAAAGAGTTTCAAACTCACAGAAAAGCATTTTAGCGAACTGGAAATAATTCCATGTTTCTTAGCTTCTGGGCACTAGGTTTCTTTGTGTATTCCAATGAAACTCTGCAAAAATGATTCTCTCATGTGCCCCTCAAGGCTCCCCAAGTTTGGTCATCCCACCATCAAGGGTGTTTTGTTTACAGTCTATTGGATGTTTACCCTGATTAGGCCAAAATGCCTGAAAACGCCTGTTAGTTTAATTCTCAATGGTTAATGCTAGAACTTTGAAAATGCAGAAAAGCACTTCAGATCACAAGAGCACACTGTGCTTATTTCCTGGTTCAAGTATCTCAAAGCTGAATCACTAGGTAACAAAAGAGTTTCAAACTCACAGAAAAGCGATTTAGCCAACTGGAAATAATTTCATGTTTCTTAGCTTCAGGGTACTAGGTTTCTTTGTGTATTTCAATGAAACTCTGACAAAATGATTCTCTATTGTGCCCTACGTGGCTCCCCAAATTTGGTCATCCCACCATCACGGGTTTGTTGTTTAGAGCCTATTGGATATTTACCCTGATTAGGCGAATTTCACTGAAAACGCCTGTTAGTTTAATTTCTCAATGGTTAATGCTAAAACTTTGAAAATGCAGAAAAGCACTTCAGATCACAAGAGCTCACTGTGCTTCTCTCCTAATTCAAGTATCTCAAAGCTGAATCACTAGGTAACAAAAGAGTTTCAAACTCACAGAAAAGCGTTTTAGCGAACTGGAAATAATTCCATGTTTCTTAGCTTCTGGGCACTAGGTTTCTCTGTGTATTTCAATGAAACTCTGAAAAAATGATTCTCTCATGTGCCCCTCAAGACTTCCCATGTTTGGTCATCCCACCATCAAGGGTTTTTTTTTTTACAGTCTATTGTATGTTTACCCTGATTAGGCGAAAATGCCTGAAAACGCCTGTGAGTTTAATACTTAAATGGTTAATGCTAGAACTTTAAAAACGCAGAACAACACTTTAGTTCACAAGAGCACACTGTGCTTCTGTCCTGGTTCAAGTATCTCAAAGCTGAATCACTAGGTAGCAAAAGAGTTTCAAACTTACAGAAAAGCGTTTTAGCGAACTGGAAATAATTCCATGTTTCTTAGCTTCTGGGCACTAGGTTTCTTTGTGTATTTCAATGAAACTCTGAAAAAAATGATTCTCTCATGTGCCCCTCAAGACTCCCCAAGTTTGGTCATCCCATCATCAAGGGTGTTTTGTTTACAGTCTCTATGATGTTTACCCTGATTAGGCGAAAATGCCTGAAAACGCCTGTGAGTTTAAATTATTAAATGGTTAATGCTAGAACCCTTTAAAAATGCAGAACAATACTTTAGTTCACAAGAGCACACTCTGCTTCTCTCCTGGTTCAAGTATCTCAAAGCTGAATCACTAGGTAACAAAAGAGTTTCAAACTCACATAAAAGCGTTTTAGCGAACTGGAAATAATTCCATATTTCTTAGCTACTGGGCACTAGGTTTCCTTGTGTATTTCAATGAAACTCTGAAGAAATGATTCTCTCATGTGCCTCTCAAGGCTCCCCACGTTTGGTCATCCCACCATCAAGGGTGTTTTGTTTACAGTCTATTGGATGCTTACCCTGATTAGGCGAAAATGCCTGAAAACACCTGTGAGTTTAATTCTTAAATGGTTAATGCTAGAACTTTAAAAACGCAGAACAACACTTTAGTTCACAAGAGCACACTGTGTTTCTGTCCTGGTTCAAGTATCTCAAAGCTGAATCACTAGGTAGCAAAAGAGTTTCAAACTCACAGAAAAGCGATTTAGCCAACTAGAAATAATTCCATGTTTCTTAGCTTGTGGGTACTAGTTTTCTTTGTGCATTTCAATGAAACTCTGACAAAATGATTCACTCTTGTGCCCCTCATGGCTTTCCAAATTTGGTCAATCCACCATCACGTGATTTTTGTTTAGAGCCTATTTGATGTTTACCCTGATTAGGCGAAATTCACTGAAAACGCCTGTTAGTTTAATTCCTCAATGGTTAAATCCTAGAACTTTGAAAATGCAGAAAAGCACTTCAGATCACAAGAGCACACTGTTCTTCTTTCCTGGTTCAAGTATCTAAAAGCTGAATCACTAGGTAACAAAAGAGTTTCAAACTCACAGAAAAGCGTTTTAGCCAACTGGAAATAATTCCATGTTTCTTAGCTTCTGGGCACTAGGTTTCTTTGTGTATTTCAATGAAACTCTGAAGAAATGATTCTCTCATGTGCCCCTCAAGGCTCCCCAAGTTTGGTCATCCCACCATCAAGGGTTTTTTGTTTAGAGCCTATTGGATATTTACCCTGATTAGGCGAATTTCACTGAAAACGCCTGTAGTTTCATTCCTCAATGGCTAAAGCTAGAACTTTGAAAATGCAAAAAAGCACTTCATATTACAAGAGCACACTGTGCTTCTGTCCTGGTTCAAGTATGTCAAAGCTGAATCACTAGGTAGCAAAAGAGTTTCAAACTCACAGAAAAGCGTTTTAGCGAACTGGAAATAATTTCATGTTTCTTAGCTTCTGGGCACTAGGTTTCTTTGTGTATTTCAATGAAACTCTGAAAAAATGATTCTCTCATGTGCCCCTCAAGACTTCCCATGTTTGGTCATCCCACCATCAAGGGTTTTTTTTATACAGTCTATTGTATGTTTACCCTGATTAGGCGAAAATGCCTGAAAAACGCCTTTGATTATAATACTTAAATGGTTAATTCTAGATCTTTAAAAATGCAGAACAATACTTTAGTTCACAAGAGCACACTCTGCTTCTCTCCTGGTTCAAGTATCTCAAAGCTGAATCACTAGGTAGCAAAAGAGTTTCAAACACACAGAAAAGCGTTTTAGCGAACTGGAAATAATTCCATGTTTCTTATCTTCTGGGCACTAGGTTTCTTTGTGTATTTCAATGAAACTCTGAAAAAATGATTCTCTCTTGTGCCCCTCAAGGCTCCTCAAGTTTGGTCATCCCTGCATCAAGGGTGTTTTGTTTACACTCTACTGGATGTTTTCCCTGATTAGGCGAAAATGCCTGAACACGCCTGTGAGTTTAATTCTTAAATGGTTAATGCTATTACTTTAAAAATGCAGAACAACACTTTAGTTCACAAGAGCACACTCTGCTTCTGTCCTGGTTCAAGTATCTCAAAGCTGAATCACTAGGTAGCAAAAGAGTTTCAAACTTACAGAAAAAGCGTTTTAGCCAAATGGAAATAATTCCATGTTTCTTAGCTTGTGGGTACTAGGTTTCTTTGTGTATTTCAATGAAGCTCTGACAAAATGATTCTCTCTTGTGCCCATCATGGCTCCCCAAATTTGCTCAATCCACCATCACGGGTTTTTTGTTTAGAGCCTATTGAATGTTTACCCTGATTAGGTGAATTTCACTGAAAACGCCTGTAGTTTAATTCCTCAATGGTTAATGCTAAAACTTTGAAAATGCAGAAAAGCACTTCAGATCACAAGAGCTCACTGTGCTTCTTTCCTGGTTCAAGTATCTCAAAGCTGAATCACTAGGTAACAAAAGAGTTTCAAACTCACAGAAAAGTGATTTAGCCAACTGCAAATCATTCCATGTTTCTTAGCTTCTGGGCACTAGGTTTCTCTGTGTATTTCAATGAAACTCTGAAAAAATGATTCTCTCATGTGCCCCTCAAGGCTCCCCAAGTTTGGTCATCCCACCATCAAGGGTGCTTTGTTTACAGTCTATTGGATGTTTACCCTGATTAGGCGAAAATGCCTGAAAACGCCTGTTAGTTTAATTCTCAATGGTTAATGCTAGAACTTTAAAAAATGCAGAAAAGCACTTCAGATCACAAGAGCACACTGTGCTTCTTTCCTGGTTCAAGTATCTCAAAGCTGAATCACTAGGTAGCAAAAGAATGTCAAACTCACAGAAAAAGCGATTTAGCCAACTGGAAATAATTCCATGTTTCTTAGCTCTGGGAACTAGGTTTCTTTGTATATTTCAATGAAACTCTGACAAAATGATTCTCTCTTGTGCCCATCTTGGCTCCCCAAATTTGGTCATCCCACGATCACGGGTTTTTTGTTTAGAGCCTTTGGATATTTACCCTGATTAGGCGAATTTCAATGAAAAATGCCTGTTACTTTAATTCCTCAATGGTTAATGCTAGAACTTTGAAAATGCAGAAAAGCACTTCAGATCACAAGTGCTCACTGAGCTTCTTTCCTGGTTCAAGTATCTCAAAGCTGAATCACTAGGTAACAAAAGAGTTTCAAACTCACAGAAAAGCGTTTTTAGCGAACTGGAAATAATTCCATGTTTCTTAGCTTCTGGGCACTAGTTTTCTTTGTGTATTTCAATGAAACTCTGAAAAAATGATTCTGTCATGTGCCCCTCAAGGCTCCTCAAGTTTGGTCATCCCATCATCAAGGGTGTTTTGTTTACACTCTACTGGATATTTACCCTGTTTAGGCGAAAATGCCTGAAAACGCCTGAGAGTTTAATTCTTAAATGGTTAATGCTAGAACTTTAAAAACGCAGAACAACACTTTAGTTCACAAGAGCACACTGTGCTTCTGTCCTGGTTCAAGTATCTCAAAGGTGAATCACTAGGTAGCAAAAGAGTTTCAAACTCACAGAAAAGCGTTTTAGCCAACTGGAAATAATTCCATATTTCTTATCTTCTGGGTACTAGGTTTCTTTGTGTATTTCAATGAAACTCTGACAAAATGATTCTCTCTTGTGTCTCTCATGGCTCCCCAAATTTGGTCATCCCACCATCACGGGTTTTTTGTTTAGAGCCTATTTGATATTTACCCTGATTAGGCGAATTTCACTGAAAACGCCTGTAGTTTAATTCCTCAATGGCTAAAGCTAGAACTTTGAAAATGCAGAAAAGCACTTCATATCACAAGAGCACACTGTGCTTCTGTCCTTCTTCAAGTATCTCAAAGCTGAATCACTAGTTAGCAAAAGAGTTTCAAACTCACAGAAAAGCGATTTAGCCAACTGGAAATGATTCCCTGTTTCTTACCTTCTGGGTACTAGGTTTCTTTGTGTATTTCAATGAAACTCTGACAAAATGATTCTCTCTTGTGCCCCTCATGGTTCCCCCAAATTTGGTCAATCCACCATCACGGGTTTTTTGTTTAGAGCCTATTGGATGTTTACCCTGATTAGGCGAATTTCACTGAAAACACCTGTAGTTTAAATCCTCCAATGGTTAATGCTAGAACTTTGAAAATGCAGAAAAGCACTTCAGATCACAAGAGCACACTGTGCTTCTGTCCTGGTTCAAGTATCTCAAAGCTGAATCACTAGGTAGCAAAAGAGTTTCAAACTCACAGAAAAGCGTTTTTAGCCAACTGGAAATAATTCCATGTTTCTTTGCTTGTGGGTACTAGGTTTCTTTGTGTATTTCAATGAAACTCTGACAAAATGTTTCTCTCTTTTGTGCCCCTCATGGATCCCCAAATTTGGTCAATCCACCATCACGGGTTTTTTGTTTAGAGCCTATTGGATGTTTACCCTGATTAGGCGAATTTCACTGAAAACGCCTGTAGTTTAATTCCTCAATGGCTAAAGCTAGAACTTTGAAAATGCAGAAAAGCACTTCATGTTACAAGAGCCGACTGTGCTTCTGTCCTGGTTCAAGTATCTCAAAGCAGAATCACTAGGTAGCAAAAGAGTTTCAAACTCACAGAAAAGCGTTTTAGCGAACTGGAAATAATTCCATGATTCTTAGCTTCTGGGCACTAGGTTTCTTTGTGTATTTCAATGAAACTCTGAAAAAATGATTCTCTCTTGTGCCCCTCAAGGCTCCCCAAGTTTGGTCATCCCATCATCAAGGGTTTTTTGTTTACAGTCTTCATGATGTTTACCCTGATTAGGCGAAAATGCCTGAAAACGCCTGTGAGTTTAATTATTAAATGGTTAATGCTAGAACTTTAAAAATGCAGAACAATACTTTAGTTCACAAGAGCACACTCTGCTTCTCTCCTGGTTCAAGTATCTCAAAGCTGAATCACTAGGTAGCAAAAGAGTTTCAAACACACAGAAAAGCGTTTTAGCGAACTGGAAATAATTCCATGTTTCTTATCTTCTGGGCACTAGGTTTCTTTGTGTATTTCAATGAAACTCTGTCAAAATGATTCTCTCTTGTGCCCCTCAAGGCTCCTCACGTTTGGTCATCCCTGCATCAAGGGTGTTTTGTTTACACTCTACTGGATGTTTTCCCTGATTAGGCGAAAATGCCTGAACACGCCTGTGAGTTTAATTCTTAAATGGTTAATGCTATTACTTTAAAAATGCAGAACAACACTTTAGTTCACAAGAGCAAACTCTGCTTCTGTCCTGGTTCAAGTATCTCAAAGCTGAATCACTAGGTAGCAAAAGAGTTTCAAACTTACAGAAAAGCGTTTTAGCCAACTGGAAATAATTCCATGTTTCTTAGCTTGTGGGTACTAGGTTTCTTTGTGTATTTCAATGAAGCTCTGACAAAATGATTCTCTCTTGTGCCAATCATGGCTCCCCAAATTTGCTCAATCCACCATCACGGGTTTTTTGTTTAGAGCCTATTGAATGTTTACCCTGATTAGGTGAATTTCACTGAAAACGCCTGTAGTTTAATTCCTCAATGGTTAATGCTAAAACTTTGAAAATGCAGAAAAGCACTTCAGATCACAAGAGCTCACTGTGCTTCTTTCCTGCGTAAAGAATCTCAAAGCTGAATCACTAGGTAACAAAAGAGTTTCAAACTCACAGAAAAGTGATTTAGCCAACTGGAAATCATTCCATGTTTCTTAGCTTCTGGGCACTAGGTTTCTCTGTGTATTTCAATGAAACTCTGAAAAAATGATTCTCTCTTGTGCCCCTCAAGGCTCCTCAAGTTTGGTCATCCCTGCATCAAGGGTGTTTTGTTTACACTCTACTGGATGTTTTCCCTGATTAGGCGAAAATGCCTGAACACGCCTGTGAGTTTAATTCTTAAATGGTTAATGCTATTACTTTAAAAATGCAGAACAACACTTTAGTTCACAAGAGCAAACTCTGCTTCTGTCCTGGTTCAAATATCTCAAAGCTGAATCACTAGGTTGCAAAAGAGTTTCAAACTTACAGAAAAGCGTTTTAGCCAACTGGAAATAATTCCATGTTTCTTAGCTTGTGGGTACTAGGTTTCTTTGTGTATTTCAATGAAGCTCTGACAAAATGATTCTCTCTTGTGCCCATCATGGCTCCCCAAATTTGCTCAATCCACCATCACGGGGTTTTTTGTTTAGAGCCTATTGAATGTTTACCCTGATTAGGTGAATTTCACTGAAAACGCCTGTAGTTTAATTCCTCAATGGTTAATGCTAAAACTTTGAAAATGCAGAAAAGCACTTCAGATCACAAGAGCTCACTGTGCTTTTTTCCTGGTTCAAGTATCTCAAAGCTGAATCACTAGGTAACAAAAGAGTTTCAAACTCACAGAAAAGCGATTTAGCCAACTGGAAATCATTCCACGTTTCTTAGCTTCTGGGCACTAGGTTTCTCTGTGTATTTCAATGAAACTCTGAAAAAATGATTCTCTCATGTGCCCCTCAAGGCTCCCAAGTTTGGTCATCCCCACCATCAAGGGTGTTTTGTTTACAGTCTATTGGATGTTTACCCTGATTAGGCGAAAATGCCTGAAAACGCCTGTGAGTTTAATTCTTCAATGGTTAATGCTAGAACTTTAAAAACGGAGAACAACACTTTAGTTCACAAGAGCACACTGTGCTTCTGTCCTGGTTCAAGTATCTCAAAGGTGAATCACTAGGTAGCAAAAGAGTTTCAAACTCACAGAAAAGCGTTTTAGCCAACTGGAAATAATTCCATATTTCTTATCTTCTGGGTACTAGGTTTCTTTGTGTATTTCAATGAAACTCTGACAAAATGATTCTCTCTTGTGTCTTTCATGGCTCCCCAAATTTGGTCATCCCACCATCACGGGTTTTTTGTTTAGAGCCTATTTGATATTTACCCTGATTAGGCGAATTTCACTGAAAACGCCTGTAGTTTAATTCCTCAATGGCTAAAGCTAGAACTTTGAAAATGCAGAAAAGCACTTCATATCACAAGAGCACACTGTGCTTCTGTCCTTCTTCAAGTATCTCAAAGCTGAATCACTAGTTAGCAAAAGAGTTTCAAACTCACAGAAAAGCGATTTAGCCAACTGGAAATCATTCCATGTTTCTTACCTTCTGGGTACTAGGTTTCTTTGTGTATTTCAATAAAATCTGACAAAATGATTCTCGTCTCTTGTGCCCCTCATGGTTCCCCAAATTTGGTCAATCCACCATCACGGGTTTTTTGTTTAGAGCCTATTGGATGTTGACCCAGATTAGGCGAATTTCACTGAAAACGCCTGTAGTTTAATTCCTCAATGGTTAATGCTAGAACTTTGAAAATGCAGAAAAGCACTTCAGATCACAAGAGCACACTGTGCTTCTGTCCTGGTTCAACTATCTCAAAGCTGAATCACTAGGTAGCAAAAAAATTTCAATCTCACAGAAAAGCGATTTTGCCAACTGGAAATAATTCCATGTTTCTTAGCTTCAGGGTACTAGTTTTCTTTGTGTATTTCAATGAAACTCTGACAAAATGATTCTCTATTGTGACCCTCGTGGCTCCCCAAATTTGGTCATCCCACCATCACGGGTTAGTTGTTTAGAGCCTATTGGATGTTTACTCTGATTAGGCGAATTTCACTGAAAACGCCTGTAGTTTAATTCCTCAATGGCTAAACCTAGAACTTTGAAAATGCAGAAAAGCACTTCAGATCACAAGAGCACACTGTGCTTCTGTCCTGGTTCAAGTATCTCAAAGCTGAATCACTAGGTAGCAAAAGAGTTTCAAACACACAGAAAAGCGTTTTAGCGAACTGGAAATAATTCCATGTTTCTTAGGATTCTGGGCACTAGGTTTCTTTGTGTATTTCAATGAAACTCTGAAAAAATGATTCTCTCTTGTGCCCCTCAAGGCTCCTCAAGTTTGGTCATCCCTGCATCAAGGGTGTTTTGTTTACACTCTACTGGATGTTTTCCCTGATTAGGCGAAAATGCCTGAAACGCCTGTGAGTTTAATTCTTAAATGGTTAATGCTATTACTTTAAAAATGCAGAACAACACTTTAGTTCACAAGAGCACACTCTGCTTCTGTCCTGGTTCAAGTATCTCAAAGCTGAATCACTAGGTAGCAAAAGAGTTTCAAACTCACAGAAAAGCGTTTTAGCCAACTGGAAATAATTCCATGTTTCTTAGCTTGTGGGTACTAGGTTTCTTTGTGTATTTCAATGAAGCTCTGACAAAATGATTCTCTCTTGTGCCCATCATGGCTCCCCAAATTTGCTCAATCCACCATCACGGGTTTTTTGTTTAGAGCCTATTGAATGTTTACCCTGATTAGGTGAATTTCACTGAAAACGCCTGTAGTTTAATTCCTCAATGGTTAATGCTAAAACTTTGAAAATGCAGAAAAGCACTTCAGATCACAAGAGCTCACTGTGCTTCTTTCCTGGTTCAAGTATCTCAAAGCTGAATCACTAGGTAACAAAAGAGTTTCAAACTCACATAAAAGCGTTTTAGCGAACTGGAAATAATTCCATATTTCTTAGCTACTGGGCACTAGGTTTCTTTGTGTATTTCAATGAAACTCTGAAGAAATGATTCTCTCATGTGCCTCTCAAGGCTCCCCCACGTTTGGTCATCCCACCATCAAGGGTGTTTTGTTTACAGTCTATTGGATGCTGCTTACCCTGATTAGGCGAAAATGCCTGAAAACACCTGTGAGTTTAATTCTTAAATGGTTAATGCTAGAACTTTAAAAACGCAGAACAACACTTTAGTTCACAAGAGCACACTGTGTTTCTGTCCTGGTTCAAGTATCTCAAAGCTGAATCACTAGGTAGCAAAAGAGTTTCAAACTCACAGAAAAGCGATTTAGCCAACTAGAAATAATTCCATGTTTCTTAGCTTGTGGGTACTAGTTTTCTTTGTGCATTTCAATGAAACTCTGACAAAATGATTCACTCTTGTGCCCCTCATGGCTTTCCAAATTTGGTCAATCCACCATCACGTGATTTTTGTTTAGAGCCTATTTGATGTTTACCCTGATTAGGCGAAATTCACTGAAAACGCCTGTTAGTTTAATTCCTCAATGGTTAATGCTAGAACTTTGAAAATGCAGAAAAGCACTTCAGATCACAAGAGCACACTGTTCTTCTTTCCTGGTTCAAGTATCTAAAAGCTGAATCACTAGGTAACAAAAGAGTTTCAAACTCACAGAAAAGCGTTTTAGCCAACTGGAAATAATTCCATGTTTCTTAGCTTCTGGGCACTAGGTTTCTTTGTGTATTTCAATGAAACTCTGAAGAAATGATTCTCTCATGTGCCCCTCAAGGCTCCCCAAGTTTGGTCATCCCATCATCAAGGTGTTTTGTTTACAGTCTATATGATGTTTACCCTGATTAGGCGAAAAAGCCTGAAAACGCCTGTGAGTTTAATTATTAAATGGTTAATGCTAGAACTTTAAAAATGCAGAACAACACTTTCGTTCACAAGAGCACACTGTGCTTCTGTCCTGCTTCAAGTATCTCAAAGCTGAATCACTAGGTAGCAAAAGAGTTTCAAACTCACAGAAAAGGGTTTTTAGCCAACTGGAAATAATTCCATGTTTCTTAGCTTGTGGGTACTAGGTTTCTCTGTGTATTTCAATGAAACTCTGACAAAATGTTTCTCTCTTGTGCCCCTCATGGCTCCCCAAATTTGGTCATCCCACGATCACGGGTTTCTTGTTTAGAACCTATTGGATATTGACCCTGATTAGGCGAATTTTCACTGAAAAACGCCTGTTAGTTTAATTCCTCAATGGTTAATGCTAAAACTTTGAAAATGCAGAAAAGCACTTCAGATCACTAGAGCTCACTGTGCTTTTTTCCTGGTTCAAGTATCTCAAAGCTGAATCACTAGGTAACAAAAGAGTTTCAAACTCACAGAAAAGCATTTTAGCGAACTGGAAATAATTCCATGTTTCTTAGCTTCTGGGCACTAGGTTTCTTTGTGTGTATTCCAATGAAACTCTGCAAAAATGATTCTCTCATGTGCCCCTCAAGGCTCCCCAAGTTTGGTCATCCCACCATCAAGGGTGTTTTGTTTACAGTCTATTGGATGTTTACCCTGATTAGGCCAAAATGCCTGAAAACGCCTGTTAGTTTAATTCTCAATGGTTAATGCTAGAACTTTGAAAATGCAGAAAAGCACTTCAGATCACAAGAGCACACTGTGCTTATTTCCTGGTTCAAGTATCTCAAAGCTGAATCACTAGGTAACAAAAGAGTTTCAAACTCACAGAAAAGCGATTTAGCCAACTGGAAATAATTTCATGTTTCTTAGCTTCAGGGTACTAGGTTTCTTTGTGTATTTCAATGAAACTCTGACAAAATGATTCTCTATTGTGCCCTACGTGGCTCCCCAAATTTGGTCATCCCACCATCACGGGTTTGTTGTTTAGAGCCTATTGGATATTTACCCTGATTAGGCGAATTTCACTGAAAACGCCTGTTAGTTTAATTTCTCAATGGTTAATGCTAAAACTTTGAAAATGCAGAAAAGCACTTCAGATCACAAGAGCTCACTGTGCTTCTCTCCTAATTCAAGTATCTCAAAGCTTAATCACTAGGTAACAAAAGAGTTTCAAACTCACAGAAAAGCGTTTTAGCGAACTGGAAATAATTCCATGTTTCTTAGCTTCTGGGCACTAGGTTTCTCTGTGTATTTCAATGAAACTCTGAAAAAATGATTCTCTCATGTGCCCCTCAAGACTTCCCATGTTTGGTCATCCCACCATCAAGGGTTTTTTTTTTTACAGTCTATTGTATGTTTACCCTGATTAGGCGAAAATGCCTGAAAACGCCTGTGAGTTTAATACTTAAATGGTTAATGCTAGAACTTTAAAAACGCAGAACAACACTTTAGTTCACAAGAGCACACTGTGCTTCTGTCCTGGTTCAAGTATCTCAAAGCTGAATCACTAGGTAGCAAAAGAGTTTCAAACTTACAGAAAAGCGTTTTAGCGAACTGGAAATAATTCCATGTTTCTTAGCTTCTGGGCACTAGGTTTCTTTGTGTATTTCAATGAAACTCTGAAAAAATGATTCTCTCATGTGCCCCTCAAGACTCCCCAAGTTTGGTCATCCCATCATCAAGGTGTTTTGTTTACAGTCTCTATGATGTTTACCCTGATTAGGCGAAAATGCCTGAAAACGCCTGTGAGTTTAATTATTAAATGGTTAATGCTAGAACTTTAAAAATGCAGAACAATACTTTAGTTCACAAGAGCACACTCTGCTTCTCTCCTGGTTCAAGTATCTCAAAGCTGAATCACTAGGTAACAAAAGAGTTTCAAACTCACATAAAAGCGTTTTAGCGAACTGGAAATAATTCCATATTTCTTAGCTACTGGGCACTAGGTTTCCTTGTGTATTTCAATGAAACTCTGAAGAAATGATTCTCTCATGTGCCTCTCAAGGCTCCCCACGTTTGGTCATCCCACCATCAAGGGTGTTTTGTTTACAGTCTATTGGATGCTTACCCTGATTAGGCGAAAATGCCTGAAAACACCTGTGAGTTTAATTCTTAAATGGTTAATGCTAGAACTTTAAAAACGCAGAACAACACTTTAGTTCACAAGAGCACACTGTGTTTCTGTCCTGGTTCAAGTATCTCAAAGCTGAATCACTAGGTAGCAAAAGAGTTTCAAACTCACAGAAAAGCGATTTAGCCAACTAGAAATAATTCCATGTTTCTTAGCTTGTGGGTACTAGTTTTCTTTGTGCATTTCAATGAAACTCTGACAAAATGATTCACTCTTGTGCCCCTCATGGCTTTCCAAATTTGGTCAATCCACCATCACGTGATTTTTGTTTAGAGCCTATTTGATGTTTACCCTGATTAGGCGAAATTCACTGAAAACGCCTGTTAGTTTAATTCCTCAATGGTTAATCCTAGAACTTTGAAAATGCAGAAAAGCACTTCAGATCACAAGAGCACACTGTTCTTCTTTCCTGGTTCAAGTATCTAAAAGCTGAATCACTAGGTAACAAAAGAGTTTCAAACTCACAGAAAAGCGTTTTAGCCAACTGGAAATAATTCCATGTTTCTTAGCTTCTGGGCACTAGGTTTCTTTGTGTATTTCAATGAAACTCTGAAGAAATGATTCTCTCATGTGCCCCTCAAGGCTCCCCAAGTTTGGTCATCCCCCACCATCAAGGGTTTTTTGTTTAGAGCCTATTGGATATTTACCCTGATTAGGCGAATTTCACTGAAAACGCCTGTAGTTTCATTCCTCAATGGCTAAAGCTAGAACTTTGAAAATGCAAAAAAGCACTTCATATTACAAGAGCACACTGTGCTTCTGTCCTGGTTCAAGTATGTCAAAGCTGAATCACTAGGTAGCAAAAGAGTTTCAAACTCACAGAAAAGCGTTTTAGCGAACTGGAAATAATTTCATGTTTCTTAGCTTCTGGGCACTAGGTTTCTTTGTGTATTTCAATGAAACTCTGAAAAAATGATTCTCTCATGTGCCCCTCAAGACTTCCCATGTTTGGTCATCCCACCATCAAGGGTTTTTTTTATACAGTCTATTGTATGTTTACCCTGATTAGGCGAAAATGCCTGAAAACGCCTTTGATTATAATACTTAAAATGGTTAATTCTAGATCTTTAAAAATGCAGAACAATACTTTAGTTCACAAGAGCACACTCTGCTTCTCTCCTGGTTCAAGTATCTCAAAGCTGAATCACTAGGTAGCAAAAGAGTTTCAAACACACAGAAAAGCGTTTTAGCGAACTGGAAATAATTCCATGTTTCTTATCTTCTGGGCACTAGGTTTCTTTGTGTATTTCAATGAAACTCTGAAAAAAATGATTCTCTCTTGTGCCCCTCAAGGCTCCTCAAGTTTGGTCATCCCTGCATCAAGGGTGTTTTGTTTACACTCTACTGGATGTTTTCCCTGATTAGGCGAAAATGCCTGAACACGCCTGTGAGTTTTAATTCTTAAATGGTTAATGCTATTACTTTAAAAAATGCAGAACAACACTTTAGTTCACAAGAGCACACTCTGCTTCTGTCCTGGTTCAAGTATCTCAAAGCTGAATCACTAGGTAGCAAAAGAGTTTCAAACTTACAGAAAAGCGTTTTAGCCAAATGGAAATAATTCCATGTTTCTTAGCTTGTGGGTACTAGGTTTCTTTGTGTATTTCAATGAAGCTCTGACAAAATGATTCTCTCTTGTGCCCATCATGGCTCCCCAAATTTGCTCAATCCACCATCACGGGTTTTTTGTTTAGAGCCTATTTGAATGTTTACCCTGATTAGGTGAATTTCACTGAAAACGCCTGTAGTTTAATTCCTCAATGGTTAATGCTAAAACTTTGAAAATGCAGAAAAGCACTTCAGATCACAAGAGCTCACTGTGCTTCTTTCCTGGTTCAAGTATCTCAAAGCTGAATCACTAGGTAACAAAAGAGTTTCAAACTCACAGAAAAGCGTTTTAGCGAACTGGAAATATTCCATGTTTCTTAGCTTCTGGCACTAGGTTTCTCTGTGTATTTCAATGAAACTCTGAAAAAATGATTCTCTCATGTGCCCCTCAAGACTCCCATGTTTGGTCATCCCACCATCAAGGGTTTTTTTTTTTACAGTCTATTGTATGTTTTACCCTGATTAGGCGAAAATGCCTGAAAACGCCTGTGAGTTTAATACTTAAATGGTTAATGCTAGAACTTTAAAAACGCAGAACAACACTTTAGTTCACAAGAGCACACTGTGCTTCTGTCCTGGTTCAAGTATCTCAAAGCTGAATCACTAGGTAGCAAAAGAGTTTCAAACTTACAGAAAAGCGTTTTAGCGAACTGGAAATAATTCCATGTTTCTTAGCTTCTGGGCACTAGGTTTCTTTGTGTATTTCAATGAAACTCTGAAAAAATGATTCTCTCATTGTGCCCCTCAAGGCTCCCCAAGTTTGGTCATCCCATCATCACGGGTGTTTTTTTTTACAGTCTCTATGATGTTTACCCTGAT
>JAKELJ010000524.1:0-24137 GCA_025594165.1 Tamias sibiricus
TGGGAGGGGGATGGGGGGGGTGTAGGGGGGGGGGGGGGGTGGTGGGGGGGGGGGGGGGGGGGGGGGGTGTGGGGGGGATGCGATGTACAGATGGTCGGTGAGGAGCCCTGGGCTCCCTCAGTCTTCCGTGGCCAGTGCCCAGCAGGGCACTGAAATCTTTATAAGTTACGTCAACCCCCCCCCCGGTAGGGACTGATGTAAAGAGCCCAAGCGGGCGTTCAATTTGGGAAAGATTCAGACGATGGAGAACGGGATATTGAACCCCAATATACAACTCCTCTGTCCAGCTACCAACCGCTAAACGGCGGTGATTAACTGAGCTGCCTGCTTTTTCCAGCGAGTCATAATAGGACTGAACACAGGGGAGGCGGGCAGAGTGTTAGGCCGGGTACTGGGAGGGATGGTACAGGAACAGCTGGGTCCGGGAGTAGACTACCGTGGAAGAGCTGTGGGAAAGGCACGGGCCTATGTTACTCTCTGCTCTCCGTTGGGCCTAGGCCAAAAGTCCATTGTGGAAGGAACCCGGGAAGGGCAAGGCATGAGTCAGTGCGTTTGTAAAGGATGCGTCTCAGAATCTGAGGGAGTAATGGACGTGGGGTCTGGGACTGAGGCAGCCGCGATCGAACGGCTGATGGCTGGGAGAGGGCGGGGGAGCCGTGGCCGGAGGTGACTCAGAACCAAGCGGCGGGAGCAGAGTGGGCTGGATAATGGCAGTCAGTGGCGCGGAAGCTAAGAACGGAGGTTGAGTTTGGCGTGGTAGCGGTGGGTGAAGGCACCTGGAAATAACATGGCATAGAAGGCGGGTCTACAGAGATGGATTCTGACGGAGCGGAAGGCGGGTGCGGGGGGCGAAGGATGAAGACACAGGAGGGGGGAGGATCAAATGCTCGGAAGCCCGCCAATTTCAAAAACCAAAGCCTGATCTGGGGGAGGGGCAACGGTCTGGGCTAGCTCCTAGGCTGCGGTACGGGGAGGTGGAAGCCTCAAATCCTGGGTCAAACTTCAAATTCCAGCCGGCGCGTGGGCGCACCATCCTGTAATCCAGCACTTGGGAGGCTGAGGCAGGAGATCGAGAGTTCAAAGCCCGCCTCCGCAAAGGCGAGGCACTTAAACAACTCAGATGAGATACCCTGTCTCTAAATAAAAATACAAAAAAGGGCTGGGGATGTTGGCCCAGAGGTCGTGTGCCCATGTGTTCAATCCCCCGATACCAACCAAACAAAAAAAAAAAAAAAAAAAAAATTCAAATCCATCGAACATGGGGGGTGTCCGCAAGCCTGCAGGCCAAGCAATACCGTTTCGGGGCGGCACCTAGAGTACACAAGGAAGGAGTTAACGGAGGAAGGATAAAGCGTCCACGTACGGCAGGTCTTCCATTTCTTTGCCTGCTGGCAAAAGCTGGAGAGTTCCCCTAAAAACCCTGGGGTCCAGGATCCTACTCTGGGCCACAGGTTTGGATAACGGATAAGCATGGCCAGATTTTTGTACATAGCGTTATTAATTTTTTACTTAATTTGGGGGTTTTAAGCCTAAATGGCTGATTTCTTAGAGACAGTTGAGAGGGCGTGTCGGATGGAGCTGATAGGGAAGTTCCTATATTTCCCTGTTAACGGGGAGAGGGCTGATACATTATTCTGGAGAGGACGTCCCTCCCAGAGATGTGTATCAGAGTGAGATCCAAGTATCGCTCGCCCAGTCGTCACCCAGGTGAAACGAGCCTGCGACATCTAACCACCTTTTCTGAGGTCCCTACGGCAGGTTTTGAAGAAGCGGGGGGCTATGAGCTTACTCTCCGCGGAGGTTTTTAGGAATTTTTCCATTCCGAACGGAAAAACTTAAGCTCAAGCCCCGGAGTGCGTGAGGGAAATTTTCTAGCCACTCACAGCCGAAAGGCCCTAATCTCACAGCTGGAAATTTTTTAGAGCGGAGCGGATAAAGGTGGGCCGGGCGGACAAAGTGAGGGGAGCGGGGGGGGGGGAGTTCCCCCCCCCCCCCCCACCCCCCCAGGGGGGGGGGGGGGGGGGGGGGCCCCCCCCCCGGGTCCACCGGATCGCCTCCGAAGGCTTGGTTGGGGAGTCGTCCCCCCTGAATAGGCTTGCGGGGCGAAGATGGCCGACACTTGACGGTCAATTTTCAACCCACGCAGTGGCCTAAACAGGTTGTAGGAACTCGGGTGTGGCACGGTGGGCTTACCGAAGTCCAGCGGATATGTTGTGGAGAAGGATGACCCACATCTCCCTTTCCCCGGGCCAATGCACCAAATGTTAGAAAAATTTTGCAGGATGGCTAGACGCAGCACGCTGGAACCATCGTATAGGAAAAAGGGAAGGTGGTTTTATTGAATTACCAAAGAAACACGTGGAAGGTGGATAGGGATGATCCAAGCGGGGAACTAACGTGGAGCTGGAGCACGTGAGGAACGGAGAGGCAGGAACAGAAGAGCCCGCGCCTCAGTCCTGGCCGTGGTTAAAATAGAGAGTAGGGTTCATAATAACCCCCTTGGAGTTGGTCCTCTAGCCCTATATTGTGGCAGCAGAAGGTGGGGGGGTAAGGTGGACAGGGGACATGCTGGACAGGTTTTTGTTCACGCTGAGGATCAAGGGAGGTGTATTTTTTACAAAGCACCTGGGGAGGTGAGGCGTCCTGCCTGTGAGGTCGCGGCCTCCAGCCAGGAATACCAACACACAGGAGGCAGAATTAGGGCATGAGGGCAAGGAGAATAAAGAATGCTCACTATGGGACTCCAAAATGTTGTACCAAAATTATTCAAGAAAAATGTCCTCACAAGCCACTCACGTAAGAGCCAATGAAGCCTATATATTCTAGGCCAGAGGCCACCAACAAACATTCCTGCACAAAGCAGGAATAGTAAGAAAATGGCACCAGCACATAACAAGGGCAGGGTTTTATAAAGCACAAGGGTTAATCTGCCCTCAAGTCCGTCAGGATGGCGACTGTTTAAGGGTGAGGTTAATTCAATGGGCCATAAATGGCTGGTCAATGGGCCATCATGTTGGAGACAGTCCAAGTCCCAGTTTAAGTCGCCTATGCTTATAACAGATTCAAAGCCAGCCTCAGCAATTGTTGAGACACCTTTTGGCAACCTCAGTTGAGAACCTGTCACTAATACAAATACAAAAAAGGTGCTGGGGAAGTGGGCCCGTGGTAGAGTGCCTCCTGAGTTTCCGAATCCCCCTATTACCCCCCCACAAAACATTTTTTATTTTTAGTTCATCTCCTCTCTGTCTCTTTATATATATATATACTATAGTAGTACATAAATATTAGTGCTTCTATCATGACCTGCAATGTGGAAAAAATTTGTTCTCAATTAGTAGGCTCTCTATTCCACCTCACTTATTGATTCTTATGCTGAGAAGAAGCTTTTTGTTTTGAAATCTATCCCATTTATATTGATTCTTGTTTATTTGTTTTTTTTGTTTTTTTTGTTGTTTTTTTTTGGTATCGGGTATTCTGGAACTCAGGGCACTTGATCACTGGTCCACATCCCCAGCCCTTTTTTGTATTTTATTAGAGTACACGGTCCTCACTGCGTAGCTAAGTACCCTCACCATTGTTGGACAAGATTCAGAGCTGGCAGGCCAAACCCCGAGGCGCCTTCCTGAAGTGCCCAACTCTGGCGATAATTCACCTTTGGCGGCTCCGAGTCCCCACCCCTTCCTGATCCTGGAATACTCACCTCTGCGGGAGATTCAACCCTGGGCGGGCTCTCCCTTTCTGAGCCAATCCGGACCAAACAAGTCACGCTAACCCACCCCTCTGTACTTAAGCCCCAGCTTGTCCAAACTCACTCACTCTCTTTTCGCCATCATCTCTCACTAACTCTCCCCCTTCCCCGTTCCCCTTATCCTTCCCCCTTTCCCCTTTCTCCCCCATCCCTTAATAACCCCCTCTATTCCTTTCTTTTTTCCTCCTCCCACATCATTCCTTCGCAGGTTCACCCCCATCCCGATCCACGTGTCCCTTTGGTGAATCAATAAACTCCCCTTACATCTTACACCTGCGGTTTCAAGTGTGTGTTCATTGCTATCCTTCAACAACCATTGCTGAGAGGCTGTCTTTGACTCGCATCCTCCTGTCTCAGCCTCCCGAAGTGCTGATTACAGGTGTGTGCCTCTGCACCCTGCTTAATCCAATTATTTATTCTAGATAATATTGCTTGAGCTATAATGAATCTTATGAAGGGAGTGTCCTAATCTGACATGATGGAGTGTCACTGGTCTAATTACCTATGTCCTATGATCCACATTGAGTTGAGTTATGTACGCCTTTTAAATAATTCCTGCTATTATATGCATGAGCCTCAGCGTGCTTCTCTAAATCAAACTTCAACATTAGGGGGAGAATAACTCGTCACATGGCAACCAGCAGTATTCACAAGTATGAATTTTTTTTTTTTTTTTTTTTTTTGGTGGTCTGGGATGAACCCAGGGCATTGATATCAGAGAGGCAAGCAGTCCTAAACCAACTGAGCTATAACCCAGCCCTGAAATGGAGTTATTGACACCACTAAGCAAATTAAAGAACGAGTCTTCAAGGGGTTAAATAATTTGCTTAATGCCTGGAGTTGTGGCTCAGAGGTAGAGCACTTGCCTGGCATGTAAATGAGTTTTGGTTATGATACTCAGCACCCAACATAACAATAAATAAATAAAATAAAAGTATAGTTTCCATCTACAACTAAAAATTAATTAAAATATAATATGCAAACTTTGTGTACAACTACAGAGCTTGAAAATTGTGCTCTCTCGTTATAATAATAAGAATTGTAATGCATTCTGCTGTCATATATAACATTTCAGAATTAAGAAAAAAAAATTTGCGGCCAGTGTAGAAAAAAAAACAACATGGTCCACCAACCTGTAAACCCAGCTGCTTGGGAGGCTGAGGCTGGAGATCTGAAGTTTCAAATCCAGCCTCAGCATGACCGAGAGCTAAGCAACTTAGTGAGACCCCTTCTCTAAAAAAATACAAATAGGGCTGGGATGTGTTTTTGTGGCCAGTGTTCCTGAGTTTAAACCCGAGGTACCCAAAACAAAATAAACACAATAATAATATTAATTTGCTAAGCTCCATTTTAGCCGGTAAGTAACAAACCCTTCAATTTAAATTCAGTTAACCTGGGCTTGGTGTTGTGGCTCAGAGGTAGATGCGCATGCCTAGCACGTGTGTTGTTCTCCAAGGTTTGATCCTCAGCACCACATAAAAAATAAATGCATTGGGTGTACAACTAAAGCAAATAAAATATAAATAAAATAGATTTCAGTTAACCTTGCTTCAAGACTATGCACTTAACTGTCTATCCACCCTGCCTCTCGGCACACCACGTTCACTATGATTTGGCATGGATTCATTCTCTGGGCATTCATTCTCCACAAGCATTTAAGAACAACATATCGTGTGGGGGGATGTACAGTCTTGCGTGGCGTGCATGTGTGTGTGTGTGTATGTTTGTCCAGAGTGATCAATCTTGGTCATCTGTTTCCTGCCGGAGACCAACTTTCCGGTTGGGGGGAGAAAGACACGGCGACAAAAGGGAGAGATAGACCACGCAGCACACAAGTCCTGGAGGCAAACTCTAACTTTTTACTTTCTTTACCCGAGTTTTATATAGCCATACAGCACAGTCTTTTAACTTACAGCTTTTGATATTACCGAATTAAAAGAATTTCAGAGTTTATATCATTATGAAGGAAATCAAGTTACATAAAAATTTTCAGGTTATACATTCTGAGGAAACATATATTGTTCTAAGTTACATATTATTGTATTAAACTTATCAAGAAGATGTAAAAAAAGCAAAAATTGAATCAATCTTAAATGTCAAGAACAATCTGTATAGCAGTACAAACATGTTTCACCTAACCTATTTCCGTAACCATTTAGGTCCACTCCATTGATTTTCTCACAGCAAGATTGCTCCAATACATCATAGCTAAACCTTAACTGAACTCAAACTTACTAATGTTTCCTATACTGAATTGTTTGAACTAGAAAGAAGGAAGTAATAGCTATTTCTCAGAAGTTAAGCTAAATAGGTAATTTTTCCTTTGATCAGGTGAGTTAATCTAAGGGTTCTCCTACCATGGAAAACTATATCATAAAATCTAAACTAATATCCTAAACTTACCTAAGATAAAAGCAATCTTTATCAATCACAAGAAATCCTTATAACTATAACATTAAAACCTTAAACTATAACTTAGACAAGTCTTGAACTGTGGGTCACAGCAAGAGCCCACAAATTATATCATTACTTACAAGCCTAATGTCCTAATTATAAACTGTTTATTCATGTACTAATGAATTTAGCTATAGAGGTCCTGACTCAGACTTCAAAAAAGTAAATATGTGTGGTCAGATTTTCTGTTTTAATAGCTAACTTATGAGCCCCTTAATTGGTCACACATAAAACACATTGAGTGATAGGAGATAGAATTAACCAACGCACGCGTCCATTTTTGTTAACATCGTTCCTGGAAGATAGGGAGAGATGCCTTGGCTTTCTCTCCCTATTAATTTCAGACAAGGAGCCTTGCTCACTTGTCCCCAATGAAGATGTGACATGTTCCTACTTCCATCTGTGATCTTAACACAAGATTAGGATAGTTCGTAACCCCATCAAGGCCCCTTCCATCTGTTTGGGGCAGGGATTCTGTGCAGCAACCCTGTCCACCTTGCAGCTGCTGCCTTAGGATTTTCCTGGGGAGTTGTAATGCCTGAGGCTTGTGGTGCTGGACACCTGGGCTTGTGCTTGCAGAGCTTTGACTCCACCCTGTCTCCTGCTACTTTGCTCTGTGCACTGAGAAAGCTGACCAATGCCCCATCTGTCCCACTGAGCCAAGAAAGCTCCTCAAGAATGTCCATGAAGTAGGTACTGGGCATAATGCCCATAGAACTTCAGTGTCCTCCATACTCACTCGGCCCTGTGGGAAGGAGAAGAGAACAGATGTTTGGCGGAGAGACTGGGAAGAGCACTGGAGGCTCAAGTGATCTCTGGGATGTCCAGTGCTCCTGGCGGGCCTTTGGAGGCAGCAGATGTGGGCAGGCATCTGAAATCAAAGTACCGATGACCACAGGTGGGCAAGGGAGCTGGCAGGCAGTGTAAGGGTGTGCAGAAGTATGGTGAGAAGCAATTCAATGGGGTCAGTTTGTCCTACCATCAACAGTCGAAGCATTCCCTGCCTGGGAGCTGCAGACCCTATCCATTTGTCCTTGGTTGCAGAGGACGGCTTGAGTGTTAATAATCCCTGGTTCCATTTAGGGGACTAAGACAAAAAGGAAAAGTTTGCCTGCTGCGTGGACGAGGCATAGGGTCAACAGGAGGATGGCTGTCTCTAAGTGGGTTGGGATGGGAGGTGACCAGTTGTCTCTCAATGTCCCACTGTCTTGGGCACATGACCAGTGAGCCTAGGTCATTTCCAGCCCTCTCTTGTCTGAGAGCCAGTCCTGACCAACTATAAAAGATGGTGATGTGAGCTGAAATGATGCATACTAGTGAAGCCAGACCTCATGTTAGGCAGTCTAGTAGAGATGGGTATATCAAGTCAGGTCGGACCAAGAAAGACAATTTTTAGTAATCTGGGAAGCTGGAGACTTGTTGGCCCCTGAGGGATTGGGAATGTTAAATTGCTTCAGAGCCCTTCCTCCAATTTATCAAAACCTGCCCCAACCTTTTGCTTTGAAGTTGTTAATGTGTCCTGGGCTGCTCCATCCTGCCTTCCCCCATCAGCCCTTCTGCTTCTCACCTTTTGGCAGGAGAACAAAGGATAGTCCTGGGACATATAAAATAGGCAGACCGGCCTTGCTTCGTGGGGACAACCACGAATACCAGCAATGGCCCCCTTCTCCCTCCCAGGAGAATCTATGTCTACCTTTTTAAATAATACCCTGCTTCAGATCTTGCCTGCATTGGCTTTCTCTAATGTTCAAACTTCAACCATTTTGGTGCGCAGAACTTGTCACCAGTATTCAGTGGTATCATATTTCCCATTCTTGTAATTGAAAAGGACCCTGATGTGTGCACTTCCTGCCGCTGCTGAGGCACGGGCAAGGATTGCATGGACCATTGGATTTGAGAGTGAAGATACGTGCTGAGGTTACACACAGCCCTGGCTCACACATCTACCTCTAGACTGTTACATGAGAGACAAGGACTTCTGTTTCTTTTAAACCCTTGTGGTTTTGATTTTCTTTTTTTTTTTTTTTTTTTTTGGTCATTGCACATTATCCTATAACTGTTGGACATGGACTTCAACTTGGAAGGTAGAATGAAGCAGGGGAGCCAGAGATGGAGAAGGTTTAATGTTTCTCAACCATGGACTGGGCTGAATGTAGTAGGGGCTTTCTGAACTATGGAAGCCTTGGGGCTCTTATTTCCATGTAGGAATTCCACAGACCTTGCAGAGGGGATGCCCCCAAGGAGTTCCTTAGTGGATCCGTCTTAGACTCAATGGGTGGGGGACCTCGGTTGGAGAAGATAATTCAGGGCGCTTGGTGCTAGAGTTGGGACCTGCCTGTAATGATAGACTGGGACGATCTGAAGTTGCTTCTTGGGTAGGAGAAAGTAAAGGTATGGGTAGCTTGGCTCATGCTGGAAACAACACAGATATAGTGGAGCTACTTTGTTTTCAGGAAGCACCTCATTTCTCTACAAGGACACACTGCCACGGTAAAGGTCATAATCCCTTCTCTGAGTGAGTATAGTTTTCCCCACTCGCAGAGGAAGCTTTGTTTCAGTAAGAATACAAACATCCAGGGCTGGGGATAAAGCTCAGATTGGTAGAGTGCTTCCCTCACAATGCACAAGCCCTGGGATTAATCCCCAGCCACCATTAAAAAAATAATAATGAAAATAACAACATAACCCCCTCCTGTTTTGGATATAGGCAAGTGTACTTCAACACAGGCAAGTGGCTTTTGATTTACAGCCAGGTACAGACCTTCAAATCGAGGTTTCGGACTCAACGATTGTCAATGTATCCTAACATGTGAAGATTATACAGGATGGAATACCTTGGGCAGGCTCACTTTGGCAGATCACCTGACATGATTCACTTCCACACTTTAAGTTCGATTTTCTATGAGCCTCATGAAATAGTGGTCATTTTTTTTTTTTTTTTTTTTTTTGGCTGGTCCTGGGGATTGAAACCAGGGCCTTGGTAAGCAAGTACTCTAACCAAATGAGCTACTATATCCCCAGCCCCCACTTTACTATATATGTATATAACATATATTTTTTTTAGTTGTCATGGACTTTTGAAACTTTATATTGTGTGTGTGATGCTGAGAATTGTAACTGTTAGAGTCCAGTTTCACTTTTCCCACGAACACAAAGAGCTGACAGTGATTGTATATACAAACGGAGTTTTATTGGGCCTAGTAGCTGGGGTTCAAGCCTTTCCACAGACATGCAGGCAGGGCCAAGACCCCAAACTAAGGGGATTCTCAGGTTTTAAAGCAATTTCCTACTTCAGGGCACTGTGGGGGGGAAAGTTCAACAAAGGGGATTCAGGTTACCGATCTCCCTGTTAGAAGAAAATAGCCCCCGCCCTAAGAATTTCAAAATAGCCCGCCTCGGGTGGGGCTTAACTTCTTAGCTACCTTGGGGTCGGGGTTTCCTATCAACATACCAGCCTGCTGGCGGGCAGGTGTTACTATCTTAACAAAATCCAGTGCCTCACACATGCTAGCTAGCTGTTCTACCACTGATACCCCAACCCCAACCTTTTTTTGTATCTTATTTGAGACAGAGGTCTCTCTGAGTTGCTTAGGGCCACTTGCTAAATTGCTTTGTAGAAAATTGTTGAACAAAGTTAAACTTGTGCCGGAGGGAACGCACATGTTAGTGAATTAAAAGGGTTTATTAGGGACATGTGGAAGGGAAGGGTAGGGAAGGGCCAGCGTTCAGCGTGGAAGGGGAAGCGGAAAGGGGTAGGAATGGAACGGGGCAGGACAAGGAAAAAGCGTGGTTTCCAGTCTGGAGGTGGCTTTAAATTGCGAACTGGTGTCAGAAGTACCCTGGAGGCGACGAGTTCCATGTCCCCATAGGAAATGTCACCCAGCAACGTCATCTTTCTATAACATGCTATAGTAATCCTTCTCCTGCCTTTTTGTGGAGATGCCTCATGGTTCCCTGGTATAGCTCACTCACATCAGGTCAGCCTGTAAGTTCACCTAAGGTTTGCCCCTGGTGTTGGATGGCTGTATGGTCTAGAGAGGCATGTACTTTGGGAACATGGAGAATATCGAACAGATACCAGGGACTCTAGCTGAAGGGGCAATAGTTGGGGCCTCGAGGGATCTTACAGGCTTGCAGTGTTGAGGGAAATAGAGATACTAGAGCGGCCAATGTTATAAGCAAAGGCGACTTTAAACTGGATCTTGAACTGTCTCCACCGGATGGCCCCTTAACCCACCCTTGATGGCCCATTGACCCAACCATTAAACCATCTCCACCTGGGGGCCCTGAGTGGCAATATAAACCCTAGTACTTTATAAACCCTGCCCCTGGCTATGTAGTCAGGCACCATTTTCTACAATCCTGCTTTGTGCTGGACATAGTTGGTGGCCCTGTCCAGAATAAAGGCTAAATATGGCTAATATGTGAGTGGCTTGTGAGACTTTTTATTCCTTAAAATCGGCAAAGCTATGGGGGAAAAGAAGATAAATAAAGAAGCCTAAGAAGCCAGTCAGTAGTGAGTCTGATTGGGAGAACAGAGCAGTGCTCTACACCCTGATACTGGTGAGCAAGGTGGAGACTTGCTGGTCCCAAGAGGTCATTCCCTCCACACATCCATCTCCAGCTTCCGACCTTGAATGTTATGGTTCTGGTTGTCTTTTGACCTCTCTTCGTTCTGCGACCAAAAGTACAAAATTGCCAACAAACCCAGTTTTCTATATTTCATATTTTTTTGTGTGTGTGTGCTGAGAATGGAAGCTCATAGCCCTTGCAATATAGCTAGGCAAACACATCTTGCCCACAGAGCTCTACTACACCTGGGCTTCTATTTTTGTGGCTTTTTTTTTTTTTTTTTTGGTACCTGGGGATTGGACTCGGCTCTAGAGCCACTGGGCCCACATCCCCAGCCCCCCCCTTTTTTTTTATGGCACCCGGATGAACTCAGGGGCTCTTGACCACTGTGTCATATCCCCAGCCCTTTTTTGTAATTTATTTAGAGAACATGTCTCACTGAGTTTGCTAAGTGCCTCACCAAAGCTGATGCTGTCTTTGAACTCAACCATCCTCCTGCCTTAGCCTCCCCAGTGCTGGGATTACAGCATGCGCCACCATGCCCGGCGTATAGTGGGCTCTTAATTGGCTTTATTTTCAATACCGTCTAGAAGTGAGTGGCTATCCTGACCAGAAAAATGTATCAAAATGCTTGTTTTCCACGTGGGCATGTATAGCCAAGAAAAGGAAGTGATTATAAAAAACAGAAGCAATGTCCAGAGGCAGCCGAATTGGTTAGCAACTCACTGCTGCCTTAATTTGAACAAGCTCATAACAGTTGGCTGCTGTGATTGGCTTGAGACTACAGGAGTTTGTGTAGAGAGTAGTTACAGTCTGTTACACAAGTTGGATTGCACTTCACAATTTACCTGGTTAAATTTTAAGGCCATACTTAACAGTTCCTTACAACCCCAGCAGCATAGTCGTTAATTAAATCTGTTACCTCACCTCTGAAAAAATCTCAGTAAGTGAGATTGTGCCATACCCAGAAACAGGGTAGTTCTGGGCCACACATACATAAGCTGACTTGAGGCGCTTTTTAGATGGCCACGTTCTTCATATCATTCATTCATTCGTTCCTAAATAATATAATTGATCAATCTCTCAATAAGTATTCTTAGCAAAATACACTGTGGGAAGCTGGGCAGTGGCGCACGCCTGTAATCCCAGCACATTGGGAGGCTGAGACAGGGAGGATCGTCGAGTTCAAAGCCAGCCTCACAATGGCGAAGGCACTTATCAACTCAGTGAGACCCGTGTCTCCTATAATAAAATACAAAAAAAAAAAAAAAAAAAAAAGGGCTGGGATGTGGCCCAGTGGTCGAGTGCCCCTGAGTTTCAATCCCCAGTGAACCACAAAAAAAAAAAAAAAAAAACACTGTGAGTGGATAAAAGAATCACACAACAGCCAATGACTTTGTTTATCAGTAAAGATTTGATGTTTAGAAAAATTTTGCAGGATGGAATAGGACGCAGCGACGCCGCTGGAAACCATCGTATAGAAAATGGAAGGTGTTTATTTTAATTACCCAAGAAACACTTGAGGGGATGGGGGCCGAACCGCAGGGAACGAACGGGAGCTGGAGCACGCGGGAACAGGAGGATCAGGAACAGAGAGCAGCGGCAGGAACAGAGAGTGATTTTAGTCCTTGGCTGGCATTAAATAGAGTAGGGGTCATAAAAGCCCCTTCGAGCGGTCCTTGCCCTAATAAGGCAATCAGAGGTCGGGGGGGGGTAGAGGACAGGTGCATTTGCTGTCAGTTTTCTGTTCACGCTGAGGATCTTGGAGTGTAGTTTTTAACAAAGCACCTGTGGGAGGTGTGGCCCTCCTGCCTGGAAGGCGCGGTGCACGCTGCCTGAATTCCAACAATTTGCTGAAAAACCGCGAATCCAGACATTAAATGAGGGAACCTGGTGGAAATGGAGAAGGGTTGGAGGGTGAGGCAGCGAGGAGAGGGAGAACCAGAATGGGTGGGAAAGAGGAAAGACACCCATAGGGGGGTTCAGGTTGGGCAGCTTCTCCACTCAGCCAGCCCGGGTGCCAGGCAGTCTGAGGGTGACATGTTGTTTTGAAAGAAGTGGAAATATGTACCAGGTGAGTCCTGTGGCACTGGTATGGAGAAACAGGGCAAGGGAAGGTGGAGGGGGGAGGAGCGAGATGGTATTTTTCGTTGTGAGGCTGGAGAAGGGCTGTGCCTCAGTAAAGTACAAACACCAATCATGAAGCCCGAATGTCTGGCAGGGAATTTAATGGTGGTGTTCCCTTGGGTAGGGGGGTGGAGGCTGCCCTCGAGCCCCCCATTGCTTGTTCCCCAGTGGGAACTGCGCAGTGGTCTGTCCTCCTGGGCCATACTTGGCCTGTTAAAAACTGCTGAAACATATTAACTTAACCGGTAACACTGTGTTATGTGAAATAAAGGGTTTATTAGGGTACAACAGTGGGCAAGGTAGGTAAATGAAGGGAAGGGGTAGGGAAAGGGATGGGCAGGGAACCGAGAGAGTCAGGAATCAACAGAGAGCAGTGACAAGGGCGCAAGGAACAGGGGCGATGTTCAGTCCGGGGCTGGCTTAAATAGAGTGGGGGTCATAAAACCCCCATTGGAGGTGAGTCCTTGTCCTATCAAGGCCAGCAGAAGGTGGGGGGTGGGTAGTGACAGGGGACTTTCTGGTCAGGTTTTTTGGTCACGCTGAGATCCTGGGAGCATAGTTTTCTCACAAGGCACCTGGGGAGGATGTAGGCTTCTGCTGGGATGCACACCTTCTGCCTAGAAACCAACATTCCCCCATTTTTTTGATTTCTATAGGAATGTGGGGCGTCGTGTTTCGTCTGGCTGCTTCAGAGCTGAAGTGGCAACGTGGGGTAGATTTGAGTGGTGGTAGATGGGGCAGCGTTCCAGCTGGAGGTGAAAAAAATTCCCAGTGAGGTATGTGTTGAAAAGATGAATCTGTCCAGGTATGGGATTGTGAAGATTCTTTGTGAAGCCCATATGTCGTGAGGTGTCCAACCAGGCTTCTGAAGAAATCGCTGAGTGAGTGAGCCGGAGAGCATGAAGTAAATAGTGGGCTTGCGAGTTTGGCAGGTAACACTATAATGGAAGCAACAAAGGGAAGAAGGTGAGATTGATTATTTTCCATAGGCCTGTGTTCCACCAGGTGGGACATAAACGTTGAAGATTCCATGGAGAGTGCAAAGCAAGGTTTATAATGAGTGTCTGGTGGCAGCATAAGGGCAGGACTCAGCAGGGGTCTCTGGTAGGGAAAGTCATTGTTGGTTTTTTAACAGTTGATATCCTGGGTAAAACTGTTAAAGGTTCAAACGAGAAAAACAGAAAGGATTATTTGAGTCAGTATCAGGAACACAATGAGAAACGAATTTATTAGGGGACCGCTGGGAATGGTGAGAGCAAGTATAACTGAAGTAGTTGTCTTTTGGGAATCTTTAGTTGGTTGAATCATCTGGATTCAGTCGTGGAAATACTGAATCTAAGAAGTCCAAATTTTCTGAGGTTCATTCACGAAGTTTAGCAGCTGTGGGTGTGCACAGCACAAACGTGGAAAAGGTCCTGTTCACTTGACAAAAGGAATTGTTCCTGTGTCCGGGGGAGGGGAGAAATATAACCCAAGAACTGGGTATTAATAGGGAAATGAAAGCAGATTGATGGGGTTCCCCCCCCCTACACCCCTGTGGTCAGGCAGATGAAATCTTGCACTCTCCATATCTATGTCAGATGAAGGATAAGAGGAGAAGAGAGGATCTTTGGGTAAGGGTCCTCTTTCTGAGTTGGGGAAACTCTGGGTGGAGAGGGGCATGTCGCCCAAAACATAACCTCAAAAGGTGGATAGTAAAGGAGGCTTTATTGGGAGGACGTCTGAGCCTAAAGAGGGCGATGGGGAAAGTAAGAGTACATTACTCACTACCATACCTTAAGAAACATGGGGTGAAATGGGGATGTAATAATACCGAGGAATGTTAAGGGAAGTAGATATATTTTGGTGTAACTAGTGCAAACGAGCACAACTGAAAACAATGATGTTCTGGGGGCTGCTGATTAGACAGTGAAGAAGGAAAACTGGGTGAAAAAGAGGAGTCAGTACTGGAACAAGGTTGAGGAGCCGAGCGCGACAGGGCAAATTTGAAGGCTTTTATACGTTAGTCTTTTAAATGGTGTAGAGAGCAATAGTGACATGAGCAACCAAATTTAGTGCTTTGATATGATATCTGTAGAATTAGGTAAGCAGCGACTCAGAGCCCGAAGACAGGGGGCTCATCAATGAAACGGTGGGGACAAGAGTTTAAAGGTAGACGGGGAAACCACGATACCCACGAGAGAAAGAAGTTTAAAAGAGTGTAATAGTACTCTGAAGCTGTGGAAAGGAGGGACTGCAGAGAAGGAGATTATTAAAATGGAATGGGTGGATTCAGAGAAAAAGTTATTGCAGAAGATCAGAGCTAGCTCCCTGTAGAATGGGGCAATTCCTGAGATGGTATACCTTGTCAAAAATGAAGGGCAGGGTTGTATAAGGTGACGAATGGCCTCTGAGGGAATCAGCATTCAATCTCTCAGGGGACCGTTTCCTGCTCCCCACTTCCAAAATGTGGCTCACTCAAATGTGCTTTTGACCTGACTATCGATTTATCTACATATGTTGTCTATGAATTTTGGCTTCACTTCCTTCTAACCTTCAAGAACCCCTTACTACTGTAAGGGGATTGGTCGATGACCGAATCTGGCTTCTTCAGGCTGAACTGGGGCGAATTGATGGGGGCAGTAGTTAGGAGTTCTTTTGTATAAGTTAGGTCAGATTGAGCCTGGGAAGGTTGTAAAGTCATCAGGACGGAAAGCTTCTATAGAGAAACAAAGACATGAGTCCCGGGAAGAGATGTTGCAGCGATCTGAAACGTCATGTGTACCAATGAAGATGATAAGTCCAAGCTTTAGCATGTACAGATGTTATCGGGAATGTAAACACAACATTTCACTTAGGGCTGAAGTTACCTTTACTATCAAAAATGTATCATAAATGTGTGCATCTGTTTTAACTGTTACTGGAGTTTCTAGATGAAGTTTTGTCAAAAAGACTTCTGTTTTGACCATTGTAAGAGTCAAGCTGTTTTTGATGGGAATCTTGGGGAAACTTGAGAGCAGATTTTCTGCTTGTTCCGTTCCTGTAAGAAGGGTCAGTCTTGTTTGACCTGTGGCTTTCCTCAGAAGCATTAGGGATGTTCTCCCTTTTATGGACCCTCCTTTCAGCAAGTGCACTGATTGGCTTTTCCTCCCTATCGGTCTCATTTTATCCCTCTAATCGAGAGATCATGTGACCCAAGATATAAAAGCTCTGTGGAGATGTTTCCTCTTCCCTCACAGGCAGACTCTGTGACAAAGAACCAAATACTGGTCCTTCCTGGCCCTTTTGATTAATTTGAAAGTTTTTGATCTTAGCCATCCAGTAAGCTAATCTTAAATGAGAACATTGGGCTAAATTTTAATGTTATAAACTTACAGTAGCCGGGTCTGTGGTACCTATCTGTCTGCTGGTTTTGAAGGACAGGGTTAAGTTTTGAAGTTTAGAATTATTTTTTTTTTGTTCTTTAAAGAAAGGCATGAGAGGCAATTAGCAGATAAAATATTACAATTAGACACAGATAAAAGAAAATTTATGAGAGTATTAAACCTTTGGAAAAATGGCAAAATGTTTTCACACATAAATAATTACATTGCTGGTATTCAAGTAAATCAAGTTAGCTCTTAAGAAAGAACATGATATTTTGGAAATAATTGTTGTTCAACCATAGCTATACAATTTATAATTTTTTCTTAGATTACTTGTACGAAGAAGGAAGGATTAATAAACGACAACATTATGATAAATTAACATAGCTTTGCTGATTGTTTCAATCTAATATTTACCAACTTACACAGCCCATACATCACTTACATAAACCCTCTATTGTACTTAACTAAAGACATTCTTATCTTAAAACATTTCTTTTCATTCTATTTGAGTTATTGGATTCACACTTATAACTGTCTAATTTATTTCTCTCCATGTGTTTAAACTCCTTTCTCTGTTCATCCTTTGAAACAATCTTTATAATGATTAGAATTTAGAAAAGACGAATTAATTTTAACTTAATAAAAACACTTATGTTATTTATGGTATTTTTAGTTGTAATAAAAACCTTTGAGCTCTACATACATGTCAATCTTTTATAAACCTTTGTAATAAAATTACACACATCATTAACTATTTCATGCTAACACAGTGTTCAAGTAAGTAGAATCAATGCCTGTTTAAAGCACATTTAACAGTTAGCATTTTAACCTTGTAAATTAATTAGACGTTAAACAAACAAAGTTAGGTTATAAATGAAAAATCTCATGTGCCAAAATATGAGACTGAATAGTAAATCAGGTATTTACCTTTGCAGAAGAGAAGTCTTGAAAAAGCTTGCGAATTAAGTTTGAAGTATTGAGGTACCCTAAATTATTGCGCACAATTGGAAAGTGGAAGCGATGAGCTAAAGAGTCAAAGTGATTTTTATCAGGCTGGAAAAAAGAGCGGATTGATTGAAATTTCCCATTCTGAATGGGAACTGAGTGACTGTGTCTCACGTGGACAGAGAAGCGGTCGACAGAGGAGGATTCAGGCAGAGCGAGAAGGCTGGGGCGGGGCGAAGGATGAAGACAAAAGGAGGGGGAGGATCTAATCTCGGAAGCTCCCCCGTTTCAAATCAAAAGCTGAGCTGGGGGTCGGGGGGAGCGGTTCTGGAGCAGCCTCAGAGGCTCTGGTAACGAGGTGAGTGTACGGGCAATTGAGAGGCGTGTCGCTGGAGCTGATAGGGAAGCTCCCATATTTAGGCTGATACAATATTATGAAGGCGTCCCTCCAGAACGTGTTAATCATATGTGAGATCTCAAGTTCGCTTGCCCAAACGTCACCAGGTGAAACGAGCCTTGGATCATCCTGACCACCTTTCCGTCCCAGACGGCAGTTAAAGATGGCCGGGGTGGGGCGGGGAGCTATTAGCTTACTCCATGGAGGTTTTCGGATTTTTTTCCGTTCCGAACGGAAAAAAGGAAGCTCAAGCACCGTGAGTGCGAAGGGGAACTTTCCTAGCCACATCACAGCAGAGAGCCGTAGTCCTTACAAGATGAAATTATTAAAGCGGGGGCAGACCATAAAGGTGGGGTGGGCGGACAAAAGGTGGGGGAGGGATGGCAATTTTACTCCAGCGCAGTGGCCAAACAGGTTTAAAGAACTCGGGTGGACGTGCTTAATCGAAGTCCATCGATGCAGTGGAGACGGTGGACAGACAAATGGAGACGTATAGGACGCGTACGTCTCCTTTTCCCGGCCAACGCACAGCAAATGTTAGAAAACTGCTGAACACATAGTTAACTTAACCGGGAACAACTGTATGTTAGTGAAATAAAAAGGGTTATTGGGTATTACCACGTGGGCAAGGGTAGGGAAAGAAGGGAAGGGTGTTAGGAGGGATGTGGCACGAAACCGAGAGAGTCAGGAACAAGAGCAGAACAAGGGGCGGGCAGGAACAGGGTCGAGTTCATCCGGGCTGTGCTTAAATAGAGTGGGTCATAAAACCCCCCTTGGAGTGAGTCCTTGTCCTATATCCAGCAGAGTGGGGGGGTATGAGCATTGGAACCTTGCTGGTCCAGGTTTTTTGTCCCGTCAGACGGATCCTGGGAGCTGTAGTTTTTCACAAGGCACCTGGGGAGGTTTGGGGCCTTTCTGCTGGAAGGCGCAAGCCTTCTGCCTAGAATCCAACACGTTGCCCCTTCCTGGGTTGGGTAGAGTTCTCCCTGAACACATAATTAGCTCTACACATAATCGCTGCCCTCGCTTCTTCTGGAACTAGGATCGAACCCACTGAACCCTGGGGCATTTTAACCACTGAGCTAAATCCCCAACTCTTTTTTGAGACAGAATCTCACTCAAATAAGGGTCTTGAGCCGGGCGCGGTGGCGGCAACAAGCGCCTGTAATACCAAGCACTTGGAGGCTATGCAGGAGGATCGAGAGTTCAAAGCCACCTCAAGCAATGGCGAGGTGCATAGCAATTCAGTGAAACCCTGTCTCTAATAAAATACAAAAAAAAGGGCTGGTGAATGTGGCCCAGTTGGTCGAGTGCCCCTGAGTTCCAATCCCTGGTACCACAAAATAAATAAAGTACATAAATAATAAAATTAGTGTCTCACTAAATTACTGAGAAGGCCTGGCGTCCACTTACTATCGCTCCTACCTCAGCCTCCAGAGTTTCTGGGATTAATGGCAAGTGCTGCATGTTCTAGTGAAACCGCTTTTTACCGTGATGAGTTCTTGCTATCCGAACACTGAAAATAACTCCGAAGAAGCACCTCCAAATGGCAAGCAAGAGTGGAATGTGGACATCTTTATTGAAAGGATAGCAAAAGACTTCCCCCATAGGGAGAAGGGGACCCGGAAACCAGAGAATCCAACAGGGAGGAGAAACTTTCTCCCTTTTTTATATCTAAATCTTTCTTTTGTCCCTTCCGTGTCCTTATCTCTGTCCTTCCCTAGGACAGGAATGTCAAAAGATTAATGCTGGAGGGCCCATGGTGGGTGTGAGATTTACAGGAAGGTTTAGGCTAGTTTTATTTTGATTAGCATCTAGCATCTCCGTTTACTGAAGTGTTTCATAATCATTCATAATATGAAGTCCTAGAACTTGGGAGAACATTAACCTTCTTATCTCCCTTTGGAGTTGCTCTGGTGATTTCCAGACTCAGGCTCGAACTCCCATTTCCTTATGGACTCCATGTTCTTTATGAAACTCGATGTTAGTACCCGATTTGCCTGACTACACTCACTACCTAGCTTTAAAATCTGGCTTCACTTGCCGTAAACCTCATATTCTGACAATCAAATTCTTTCTCATTGTTGCCCCAACCCTGGAATGATATCTAGTGCTTAAAGAGTGTGGGCTCAGGGTAAGTGTCCAGGGACAAACCCCAGCTAGGCTTGGCAAACCACTCATCCTATCTTGCTACAGTGTTCTCATTTGTAAAATAGAAACCATATCTGCCTGGTAAGGTCCTGAGTTGGATTTAATGACTCAGTCCAGTGGTGACCCAAGGAGTCAGTCAGAAAATATTCAGGTACCATGATAAATCACAACACTCAGAAGGTCCTGTCTTTAAAATAAAGTAGAAGTGACCTACTTCTTTAAAATAAAGCACATATCATAATACCTAGGGATTTAGGGGAAACTGGTTGGATTCCAGGCAGAGGCTGCGCCTCCCAGCAGAAGGCCACACCGTCCCCAGGTGCTTTGTTAAAAACTCACCTCCCAAGATCCTACAGCCTGAACCAGAAAACCTGACCAGCAAGTGCCCTGTCCACTAAACCCTCCTACCTCTTGGTAGCCTATATTGGCAAGGACTCACATAGATCCCCAAGGGGGTTTTTATGACCCCTACCTATTTAAAGCCATCCCCGGACTGAAATAGCTCTCTGTTCGTGCTTCTCTCAGTTCCCTGCCTGTCCCTATTCCCTCTATCCCTTCCCTACCCCCCTTCCTTCCCTTACCATTCCCAACCCTGCCACGTGGCACCCCAATAAACCCTGTAAATTCATTAAACACAGTGTTCCCGCTAAGTAACTTATGTTTTCAGTCATTTTTTCTAACAGAAACAGTGTGCATTTTATATGTGAGATGGGCACTTTGTTGCACTGTGTTGGTCTCATGTACCCTGGGGTTGTGGCCATCCTGGAATCCACCCTGAGCCTGGCCCATCCAGCCGCCCCCAGGAGGAGACCTAGAGCTTCAGGCTTATCTGAAGAGGGTTATTAATCATGGACCGCTTTGGTGGGTGGGCAACTATCAAAGGAAAAGGTCAGCTTCCCCTTGGTTTCTCTCCCTTCCTGAAACTGAAAAGCTCTGGGCCTAGAGCCCAGGGGCTCCTTGTCTGTGTATACCCTCAGAACTGTAATTTCAAAAGTCCAAGAGCACCAGGTCTCACACAGCTCAATATGAAACTCTGAAGTTATAAAAGTCATTACCTAGAATTTAAATGTTTTCGAATGAGTCTCAGTTGTGGCCTTTCATTTCTGCTGGGTTCCCAGGCTCCGTGGCTCCAGGATAGCGGCAGGGTGGCACTGGGGCGCAAATGTGCCCAGTCTGAGAGTGGGGGAGGATGCTTGAGGCTGCACAAGTACTCAGCCACTAGACCTGAGAGGTGTAGGTCTCTTGGCCTGTCCCTAGATAACATCTAGAGAAGGAAGACCTCCCGGGAGGTTAGTATGAAAGTTTGCATGGTTTTTTTGCAGTAGGTTGTTATAAGTAAAGGTGACTTATCACTGGACTTTGGACTGCCTTCCACCTGATGGCCCATTGACCCACCCTTGATGGCCCATTGACCCACCCTTGATGGCCCATGACCCACCCCTTGATGGCCCCATTTAACCCACCCTTAAACCGTACGTCCACCTGAGGGCCTGAGGGCGTATTAACCCTGTGCTTTATAAACCCTGTCCCTCTTCTATGAGCTGGTGCTATTTTCTACTGTCCTGCTTTGGTGCTTGGACGCAAGTTTGATGTCCCCGGCAGGAATAAAGCTTCATGGCTATTTTTTAAAAATATTTATTAGTTGTAGGTGGACAAATACCTTTATTTTTATTTATGTGGTATTGAAGATCGAACCCAGGCCAATCACACACGCGAGACAAGTAGCTCTACGCTTGAGCCATAGCCCCACCCTCATCTGGCTATTATGTGAGTGGCTTGTGAGACTTTTTTCTGAAAATTGGCACAACAGTACAATCCTCTGGTGCTTCAGGAGGTAACGGCTGGTGGCTGAGAGTGATAGTGGGATAGAAGTTTCCCACCACCTTGGCTGCACTGAAATTTGGAGACAGAATCTCTGAAGGAAAACAGGTTTATACCAAAGGCCAGCCTTGAAAAGGAGAAACTCATTACTGGGACTCCAGATCTATCATCTTTGGGGTACATAGGGCCATAAACAGATTTATATTTATTCTATTTCTTATTTTTTTTTTTGAGGGGAGGGGTGGCGATTAGAGTTTGAAATCCTGAGGATGCCTCTACTACTCACTACATTCTTATGTCTTTTTTTTTTAGACATAGATAAACACATACAATTTATTTTATGTGGTTGCTGAGGATCAAACCCAGTGCTTCACACACATGCTAGGCAAGCGCTCTGCCACTGAGCTACAGAGCCCCAGCTCCATTCTAAGCTATTTTTATTATTTATTTTTTAAAAATATTTATTTATTTGGCTTAGTTGTACACAAATGCAAGCATTTATGATTACGTGGTGCCAAGGAATAGAACCCGGCCGCGCACCGTGCGAGGCGAGCGCTCAGCCACTTGAGCCACAATATCCCAGCCCCTTTTTTATTTATATTTTTATTTCGAGACAAGATTCTCACAAAGTTTGCCCAGCTGGTCTTGTACTTGAAATCCTCTTTCCTCCTCTTGTCCTTAGCCACCAGATAACTGGGACTACAGGCAATCGACACCAGAGTGCTCCGCCCAAACAGCTTTTGTAGGGTACAGAGGGACAAAAGGGCAGAGATGCCCTAATCGACAAAAATATATCTTCATATATTGTAGTTAGGTTGTGTAAGTCAGAAGTATATGTCACATGTCTGTTTCCCTTGAGCCTGCCTGGCTCCAGGCAGCTTCTCAGTTTTCCATTCCTCAGTATGTAACAGGAAGAAGGTCTGTTCCTGCAGTTCCATGACCTCAGAGAATGACTGCCATACCATCCCTGTTGGCTGGGGTTTTCCTGATGCTCAGACTGTCTTGGCTCAGTCTGGCGAGACCACGACACTCAGTACCAATCTAGCTCATAAGATTGAGCCATCCCCCTCAGGTTGGTCAGACATGGCCCCGTGGCAAAACCAGAATTTTTTTCCCTCAGGATTCTCTGGGAGCCTTGCCTTAGGACCATTGATAGCCCGCAGACTTTCAAGCTTTCTGTCACACTGCCCAGCCACTGCCCACCAGGAGCCTAAGCCTGTTAGAAATCTGCTGAAACATAGTTAACTTAGCTGGGAACACCGAGTTAGTGAATAAAGGGTTTATTGGGTGGCCACATGGGCAAGGGTAGGGAAAGTGAATGGGGGGGTAGGAAGGGATGGAGGGGATAGGGACAGCCAGGAACAGAGAGCAAGAAACAAAAGTGCGCCAGGAACAAGGGCAGAGTTTCAAGTCCGGGGCTGGCTTAAATAGAGTAGGGGCCATAAAACCCCCTTGAGTTGAGTCCTTTGTCCCTAAAGGGCCAGTCATAGGTCATGGGGGGAAGGTAGTTGGTAGTGGACAAGGGACTTGCTGGTCCTGTTTTTTGGTCACGCTGAGGGATCCTGTGGAGCTGTATTTTTTCACAAGGAACCTGGGGAGGTGTGGCCTTCTGCCCTGGGAGGTGCAGCCTCTGCCAAAAATCCAACAAATCCTTCTCCACCAATCACCTATCATCTTGAGGGGAATCGGGCAGAGGAACAGTCTCTATAGGACGCCAAGCAACTTTGACCAAATAACACAAGAAGCCAGGAGGGAAAACATTTGAGATAGAATGGGGTGAAAGGTTTTATTGAATATGCAATTTCAATGGGGTCCGGCGCGAGGTGGCACAGGCCCGTAATCAGCACTTGGGAGGCTGAGGCAGGAGATCGCCTGTTCAAAGCACTAGCCTCAGGCAATGGTTGAGGCATCTTAGCACTGGCTAGTGAGAGCCATCTCTCTAATAAATTACCAAAAAAGGGCCTGAGGATGTGGGCCAGTCGGTCGAGTGCCCTCCTGTGTTCAATCCCTGGTACAAAAAACAAAACATAAAAACAAAAAACAAAAAAACCAAAACCCTCCCTTTTCACTATGGGAAATGGCAATAATGAGTGACAATCTACACCGTTAGATAAATAAATAAATGAGGCATTTTTATATTGGTCCCGAATTTACATTGTGAGATGGTGTGATGCACAATATGCAATGATTCCACCACTCAGTATGTTATAATGCACCAATAAAAATATGGAAACATAAAATTAATTTAGAAGATTTATTGTCGCCATTGCCAAAAAATTAAAAGAAAAAGGAAAATATAAGAAGACCCTGTGTTTGCTCATTGAATCATAACTACATACCAGTAAATACAAATGCATTATACTTGGAAGATGTACTGTTTATATTTGAGTCTGTGCCAGATTCTGGAAACACCATAGAATTTTTTTCTATTTCTTTAGTAAAAGACATTTTGTGAATTAACTTGATAGATTACAATGGATTTATTTATTAAATCTTTTCAAAGCCCTTAGGTGTGAACATCTGGGGAGAAGAAAAACAAAGGAAGCAGAACTTCCTGGAGGAACCATTGGGTGAG